>JAQFVV010000763.1:0-231005 GCA_028023455.1 Epiperipatus broadwayi | reverse complement strand
GATAATAAGGCATAAACATATCATTATTAAAAATAGGACAAGCTATTTAATAGAAGATATAAAAGGATAATACAGCAAAATTCATTGAAGAAGCAATTTTTCTTATGCAACTCTAAATTCTAATTTTTAAGTGCTTGGATACCTGGTAAGAAGAAGCTTGAATAAATGCATTTTTATTCAAGCTTAGTGATTTCATGGTCTACTTATGGCTATAAATATGAGACCATAATTAGGCCTTGAAAGTCCTAAGCTTGATTCAGACTTTATTTATTCAAACATTTCTTACCAGAGCATCCAATCATTTGAGAGTTGGGATAATACAGCATAATAAAAAAAGATAATATTGTTATTAAAAATATCTTGCATAAGAAAACTGCATAATCAATCCTAGGATTCCACATTCCAAAGTCAATCATTCTACCACTTCTCTAAAGTGAATAATGAATATGAACTCTATGAAAATAACATTGATAAAAACAATTTTATTGCACATAGAATTACTGTAATTGTGAGGCAATATTTTTAAAACAAGTTTTATTTTAAATTAAATTATTAATAATATGTTCTTTTTTTATATAAATTAGAATATTTAAATAAAAGTGATTGGGAAATCTAAACATTTTTATTTCAAAAGGGTGTCAACCTTTTTGGGGTTTTGTGCACTGGTATAGTGTATATGAAATATAATCCAAGGTTTCAGAAATTGTCACAGTAAGTCTAAGTAAAAAAGTATTTTCTTATATTTAAATAAAAAAAATATTTACAATCAAAATGTGCTTTTAACAATAAAGTGATTTGGAAATGTAAACATTTACATTGTAACAATCCGGAGAATAACACTTAACATGATCTGCACTACAGGGCACCATCTAAGCATTTGAATCTAGAAAAAATTATAAAGTAGGCAGATACATAAGTCAAAAAAAAAAATTATTTTATTTGTATATTTTGATATCCAGTCGTTAGTCTAAGTCACTAGCTCAGGGAGTAGCAGAGATTTAATAATATAATATCTTATCTAATTATATTTCAATATTAAAAAATAAATAAAATAAGCCACTGCCAGTAATTAACATACAAAAATTTATTCATGCACAAACATATATATATATATATATATATATATATATATATATATATATATATATATATATAAGATTTAACATTATTTTTACTTTTATTTTAGATTTTTAATTTACATTTTAAATTTTATATTATTATTAGTTCGCACAGATTTGTTTTAAAATGTTAAGTATAGATCGGTTACATAGATTCCACGGTCAAAAACATTTCAAAATAAACAATTGCAGAGGAAAATTTATAAGTAACCCAATAGCATTCACCATAAGATGCTTGCATTAACACCAATAACTTAAAAGACATCCAAATAACTACATTTTAGATACCATAAGGTATCAGTATTTACCGAATGTCTATATATATTTTGATCGAATATGAAAACCAAAAAACATAATCAACCACTAATGAACCCATGCAAGCATCTATACCCAACTTAAATTTAATGCATCTTTATTTAGAGTGTCGAGTATGAATAGACTACATAGATTTGCATTTGAAAAGAAAATATTCAATCCTTGTTTAACCTTAGGCCAAAGGTTCACAGTCAAACCAAACTTCAATCCATCTGATATATCGATGTGTTCAATGTAATACGAATACGGCAGCACAATTAGGTTAAGAGAAGAAACTGCTTCTTGTCATATAGGAATACTACATCTATCAGACAAGAAGAGCAATAAAAAAAACCTCCATTGAAAGGAACAATGTTCTACATCTTATAATCCCTTCCATAGGCAAAACGGAAGTGTGCGGTGTATAAAGCAATTCTGCCCATAGCAAATCTCGTACTACATCTACTAATTACACCAATATATCCAATCCATTGACCTATTTCAACTACGAAATAAATAACCCAAGATTACTCTCCCCTAATATAACTTTACAAATCTATATAGCCATACATGCCCGACTTAAGTTTAATATTTATATAACTAGTTTAATGAAAAACAGAAATCATAATAAAACTTAAAGAACAAATAAATAAATAAATGGAAATGATTTTACAAAAGAAATACATTAAATAAAATTATAACTAATTAATAAATAACGTTGGTCAGATAGGATTCTATTTCTTAATAAATTAAAGACTGAGAAAGTTTATATTATAAAGTTCTTAGTGTTTCAAAATGTTTTTAAAGTTCTTACGATTTTTTTTCAATGTTCCTCTTTATTCATTGCACGCCATTTGGAATCCACATTAAATCCCCCAACGATCCTGTTGTCCTCAGTATAAGAAAAGCGATGTTTCATTTTTCCATTTTTATAACAACTGAAGGAATTGAAAGTGCGTCTTTCAATCCCTTCATGCCCAACTCTCCGACTTAACACATCTCAGTCCTCTCTTAATAATCATAATAATTTCCAACTTTCCCTTTTATATTAATCTTAAGGATTGACTCAACATTATGTCATCGATGATGATGGTCTTTTTGCTGAGGTCGGATTCCATAGAGATTTCTTTTTATTTGCTAAAAGTTTTTATTGTTTTCCTATCTGACCATTGTTTATACATTTAAATGCCCAAGGGCTTGTTCACTTGAACTAAATAAAATAATCATTTCCATAACATTAATTAACCTGTTTTCCAAATCCAAAGATATATTTAAAGATAAATTTAAAGATATAATTTTATCTCCAAATCTTTTTAAAATTTAGTTTTAAAATACTTTTTCTTTAATAAAGTTTTATTTTAATAATTTTTCTCATCTGTGCGATTTTATATATATGCGAGTTTAAGATGATTTTTTAATTTTCAGTTTTTAATTCTTAAAAAAGAAATTTTTATTGGCAAACTTTTTTTTTTATGTTTACTAATAAAAAATAATGTAACGTACGTATGTGCCCCTTACATATCAGTAAACTTGCTTTAAAAAAATAAACAAAAAAAAATATTTTACTTAGGGTTAGTAATTATGGTACACGATTAACAAAATTTACAAAACATTCGGTTAGTATAAAGACTATATACAAAAAAAAATGTTGACTATCGTTTTCCTAAGGACCATCCACGTCTACACCTCCTCCCCACAAGAGTTCTATTATTTTTTTGTACATTTTATTTTTACACATGGCATGACAAGCAAGTTATTTAAATTATTTATTTAAGAAGGTTGCATTGAACTAAATACGTTTTGAAAGATAATGGATTTATACATGTATATTTGCAGCACAATTATAAATACCACCAACTTATTTATGCCTGATTAAAATGCTTAAATAGGATTACACTGAAGTAAATTCCCAACGATACTCATCATAAGGTACCACATTTCAATCATAAACTTACGTGGCTGTGCATGCCTATACACGTTAAAGCATAATATATATCAACAAACAAAAAAAAACATAATTATTGCAACTTTTTGACTTTTTTTTTTAACAAAAATTAGTTTTAAAATTATTTATCTTTAATAAAGTTTTATTTTAATAATTTTTCTCATCTGTGCAATTTTATATATATGCAAGTTTAAGATGATTTTTTAAATTTTCAGTTTTTACTTCTTAAAAAAGAAATTTTTATTGGCGAACTTTTTTTTTATGTTTACTAATAAAAAATAATGTAACGTATGTATGTGCTTAAAAAAAAAATGAACAAAAAAAAATATTTTACTTAGGGTTAGTAATTATGATACACAATTAACAAAATTTACAAAACATTCAGTTAGTATAAAGACTATATACAAAAAAAAATGTTGACTATCATTTTCCTAAGGACCATCCACGTCTACACCTCCTCCCCACAAGAGTTCTATTTTTTTTTGTTCATTTTTTTTAAGCACGTTTACTGAATGTAGTCTATTCATACTCGACACTCTAAATAAAGATGCATTAAATTGAAGTTGGGTATAGACGCTTGCATGGGTTCATTACCGGTTGATTGTTTTTTGGATTTCATATTCGATCAAAATATATATAGACATTTGGTAAATACTGATACCTTATGGTGAGTATGTAAAATGTAGTTATTCAGATGTCTTTTAAGTTATTGGTGTTAATGCAAGCATCTTATGGCGAATGCTATTGGGTTACTTATAAATTTCCCTCTGCAATTGATGGTATCAACGATTTTGTATTTTGATCGTTTATGTTTATTTTGAAATGTTTTTGACCGTGGAATCTATGTAACCGATCTATACTCAACATTTTTAAACAAACCTGTGTGAACTAATAATAGTATAAAATTTAAAATGTAAATTAAAAATCTAAAATAAAAGTAAAAATAATGTTAAATCTTATATATATATATATGCGTAAATAAATTTTTGTATGTTAATTACTGGCAGTGGCTTATTTTATTTATTTTTTAATATTGAAATATAATTAGATAAGATATTATATTATTAAATCTCTGCTACTCCCTGAGCTAGTGACTTGGGCTAATGACTGGATATCAAAATATATAAATAAAGTAAAAAAAATTTTTTTTTGACTTACGTATCTGCCTACTTTATAAATTTTTCTAGATTCAAATGCTTAGATGGCACCCTGTAGTGCAGATCATGTTAAGTCTATTCTCCAGATCGTTACAACTGGCTACCCAACTTGGACCAATCTTTAATAAACTACCAGGGCCCTGAGTAAATTTCTTTTTTCAAAATGAAATATTTTTATCTGTTACATAAAGTCGTATACTCTAAATCTTATAAAAGCACTGCCAGAAGAAATTGTGCATATATATTAAACATGAAAAAGTATAAATAATTTTAAAACTAATTTTTGTTAAAAAAAAAGTCAAAAGGTTGCAATAAATATGTTTTTTTTTGTTTGTTGATATATATTATGCTTTAACGTGTATAGGCGTGCACAGCCACGTAAGTTTATGATCGAAATGTGGTACCTTATGATGAGTACCATTGGGAATTTACTTCAGTGTAATCCTATTTAAGCATTTTAATCAGTCATAAATAAGTTGGTGGTATTTATAATTGTGCTGCAAATATACACGTATAAATCCATTATCTTTCAAAATGTATTTAGTTCAATGCAACCTTCTTAAATAAATAATTTAAATAACTTGCTTGTCATGCCGTGTGTAAAAATAAAATGTATAAAATAAAATAAAATAATAGAACTCTTGTGAGGAAGAGGTGTAGATGTGGATGGTCCTTAGGAAAACGATAGTCAACATTTTTTTTTGTATATAGTCTTTATACTAACCGAATGTTTTGTACATTTTGTTAATCGTGTAAAGTAATTACTAACCCTAAGTAAAATATTTATTTTTTTTGTTCATTTTTTTTAAGAGAGTTTACTGATATGTAAGGGGCACATACGTACATTACATTATTTTTTATTAGTTAACATAAAAAAAAAAAGTTCGCCAATAAAAATTTATTTTTTAAGAATTAAAAACTGAAAATTAAAAAATCATCTTAAACTCGCATATATATAAAATCGCACAAATAAATAATTATTAAAATAAAACTTTATTAAAAAAAGAGTAGTTTAAAACTAAATTTCCAGAAAAGATTTAGAGATAAAAATATATGTTTAAGTTTGAAAAGAAATTAATTAATCTTTTGTAAAATGGAAATGATTATTTTAATTAGTAAACTAGCCTTTGGGCATTTAAATGTATAAGCATCGGTCAGATAGGAAAACAATAGAAACTTTTAGCAAATGAAAGAAATCCATCGGGAAATCGAACCTCAATGAAAAGGTTTTCACCATCATGACGTAATGTTGAGTTAATCCACAAAATTATTATAAAAGGAAAGGTTTGAAAATAAAAGAATTAGTTAGTTATTACGATGTGACTATATGTGTTAGTGTGGAGTTTAAGGAGAAGGGATTGAAAAGACGCACTCTTCAATCTCTTCAGTTTTGTTAAAAAAAAAAAGGAAATGACATCGTTTTTTTTTCTACATTAAGGACCAACTAAACTAAAAGACCTCCGGATAAATAAATAAAAAACAATGGCTAACTCAAACAATCTTTTTAGGATGGCATGGGAATTTATGTTCAAATGGCAAGCAACAGATAAAGATGAACTGTTTTAAACTGTAAGAACTTTATAATTAATGAACGTTAAATTAAAAACTTTCCATATTTAAAATAATTAAGAAATAGAATCCTATCTGACCAACATTATTTATTAATTAGTTATAATTTTATTTAATGTATTTCTTTTGTATAATCATTTCCATTTATTTAATTATTTGTTTTTTGTTTTATTATGATTTCTGTTTTTTATTAAACTAGTTATATAAATATTAAACTTAAGTCAGGTGTGAATGGCTATATAGATTTGTAAAGTTATATTAGGAGAGAGTAATCTTGAGTTATTCATTTTGTAGTTTAATTAGGTCAATGGATTGGATATATTGGTGTAATTAGTAGGTGTAGTACGAGATTCGTTATGGGCAGAATCGCTATTATATGCCACACACTTCCGTTTTGCCTATGGAAGGGATTATAAGACGTAGAATGCTGTTCCTTTTGATGGAGTTTTTTTATTGCTCTTCTTGTCTGATAGATGTAATATTCAGATCTGACAAGAAGCAGTTTCTTCTTTTAACCTAATTGTGCTGCCGTATTCGTATTACATTGAACACATCGATATATCAGATGGATTGAAGTTTGGTTTGACTGCGAATCTTTGGCCTAAGGTTAAACAAGGATTGATTATTTTCTTTTCAAATGCAAATCTATGTAGTCTATTCATACTCGACACTCTAAATAATGATGCATTAAATTTAAGTTGGGTATAGATGCTTGCATGGGTTCGTAATTGGTTAATTATGTTTTGGGTATTCATGTTTGATCAAAATATATAGACATTCGATAAATAATGATACCTTATGGTGAGTATCTAAAATGTATTTATTCGGATGTCTTTTAAGTTATTGGTGTAAATGCAAGCATCTTATATGTGAATGCTAATGGGTTACTTATAAATTTCCCTCTGCAGTTGACGGTATCAATGACTTTATGTTTTGATCGTTTACATTTATTTTGAAATGTCTTTAACCATGAAATCTATGTAACCGATCTACACTCAACATGTTTTAAAACAAACTTTTTTAAATCCATTTGTGCGAACTAATAATAGTATAAAATTTAAAATGTAAATTAAAACTCTAAAATAAAGTTAAAAATAAAGTTAAATGTTAAAGTAAACATATTAAAATAAAAATGTTAAATGTTATATATATATGTGTGCATAAATAAATTTTTGTATGTTAATTACTGGCAGTGGCTTATTTTATTCCTTTTTTATATATTCTTAGATAAGAATTTATATTAAATTATTTAATCTCTGTTACTTCTTGAGCTAGTGACTTGGGCTAATGACTGGAATCAAAAATTTGAAAAAAAAAATAATTTTTTTTTTGACTTACGTATCTGCCTACTTTATAAATTTTTCTAGGTTCAAATGCCTAGATGGCACCCTGTAGTGCATATCACGTTAAATGTTTTTCTCTGGATCTGTGGGTGCCAGTTATAACAATCCGGAGAATAACACTTAACGTGATCTGCACTACAGGGCGCCATCTAGGCATTTGAACCTAAAAAAAATTATAAAGTAGGCAGATACGTAAGTTAAAAAAAAATTTTTTTTTTTTTTCAAATTTTGATTTCGCTCATTAGCCCAAGTCACTAGCTCAAGGAGTAGCAGAGATTAAATAATTTAATATAAATTCTTATCTAAGAATATATAAAAAAGGAATAAAATAAGCCACTGCCAGTAATTAACATACAAAAATTTATTTACGCACACATATATATAACATTTAACATTTTTATTTTAATATGTTTACTTTAACATTCAGCTTTATTTTTAACTTTTATTTTAGATTTTTAATTTACATTTTAAATTTTATACTATTATTAGTTCGCACAAATGGATTTAAAAAAGTTTGTTTTAAAACATGTTGAGTGTAGATCAGTTACATAGATTTCACGGTTAAAGACATTTCAAAATAAACATAAATGATCAAAATATAAAGTCATTGATACCGTCAATTGCAGAGGGAAATTTATAAGTAACCCATTGGCATTCACATATAAGATGCTTGCATTTACACCAATAACTTAAAAGACATCCGAATAAATACATTTTAGATACTCACCGTAAGGTATCATTATTTATCGAATGTCTATATATTTTGATCAAACACGAATACCCAAAACATAATTAACTGATTATGAACCCATGCAAGCGTCTATACCCAACTTAAATTTAATGCATCTTTATTTAGAGTGTCGAGTATGAATAGACTACATAGATTTGCATTTGAAAAGAAAATATTCAATCCTTGTTTAACCTTAGACCAAAGATTCGCAGTCAAACCAAACTTCAATCCATCTGATATATCGATGTGTTCAATGTAATACGAATACGGCAGCACAATTAGGTTAACCTTTTAACCGCTAATTATATTATTGGTTGTATGAGGTAAAAATCAAACCTTTTAATTGGCCAACTCACAAACTGAAGACAAAGCCTATTGTTAAAACATATTCGCCTATAATATTAAATTCAACTCAGATACGTTTATAAAAAGTATATTACTAATTTTTCAGGTTATGAAGAGAACGAAAGTTCTTTCAAAAATAAATTGCTATTTATTTATTCTAAAATATTCAATTTCGGCAACATAAAAGCTATAATATAAACAAAAAGGTCGACTTTTACGTTATAGAAAAGTAAATATTTCTTTTAAATATTTCTTTAATATTTTTACTAAAATCTTCAATATTTTTCGAAAATAATTTTGTTTTTTTAGTATATTTTTTAAAAAACTAGTTTAATTTCTGAAATTATATATTTTTAACTTAAAATTGCATTTGAAATGAAAATCTCAGCGTTTTTCTTTATTTTCTTTGTTCTTTCCAGCCAATCAGAATGTCTTTTTTGGCTGAGAGCTCACTAACAACCAATTACAAACGATGTTCTTTCTTTGTTTAGGTTTAAATGCGTTTTTTTTTTATTTTTTACTTGTAAAATAAATCGGAAGAGGGCACCATCTTACAGAACTTTTAAAAACCTATTCAAAACCTATCAAACGAATTTTTTAGCATAAGAACTGGCAGAGTTAGAGTGACATCAGATGTCTACAAGGAGCCTCATAGGAGGCGGGAAAAGGGTTAAGAGAAGAAACTGCTTCTCGTCAGATAGGAATATTACATCTATCAGTCAAGAAGAGCGATAAAAAAAACTTCATCGAAAGGAACAGCATTCTATGTCTTATAATCCCTTCCATAGGCAAAACGGAAGTGTGCGGCATATAATAGCGATTCTGCCCATAAAGAATCTCATACTACATCTACTAATTACGCCAATATATCCAATCCATTGACCTAATTCAACTACGAAACGAATAACCCAAGATTACCCTCCCCTAATATAACTTTACAAATCTATATTGCCATTAACACCTGACATAAGTTTAATATTTATATAACTAGTTTAATAAAAAACAGAAATCATAATAAAACTTAAAGAACAAATAAATAAATAAATAGAAATGATTTTACAAAAGAAATACATTAAATAAAATTATAACTAATTAATAAATAACGTTGGTCAGATAGGATTGTATTTCTTAATTATTTTAAATATGGAAAGTTTTTAATTTAATGTTCATTAATTATAAAGTTCTTATGGTTTAAAACAGTTCATCTTTATCTGTTGCTTGCGATTTGAACATAAATTCCCATGCCATCCTAATAAGATTGGTTGAGTTAGCCATTGTTTTTTATTTATTTATCCAGAGGTCTTTTAGTTTAGTTGGTCCTTAATGTAGAAAAAAAAACGATGTCATTTCTTTTCTTTTTTTTAACGAAACTGAAGGAATTGAAGAGTGTGTCTTTTCAATTTCTTCTCCTTCAACTCCACATTAACACATATAGTCACATCGTAATAACTACCTAATTCTTTCATTTTCAAACCTTTCCTTTTATAATAATTTTGTGGATTAACTCAACATTACATCATGATGGTGAAAACCTTTTCGTTGAGGTCTGATTTCCCGATGGATTTCTTTCATTTTCTAAAAGTTTCTATTGTTTTCCTAACTGACTGATGCTTATACATTTAAATGCCCAAAGGCTAGTTTACTAATTAAAATAATCATTTCCATTTTACAAAAGATTAATTAATTTCTTTTCAAACTTAAACATATATTTTTATCTCTAAATCTTTTCTGAAAATTTAGTTTTAAACTACTCTTTTTTTAATAAAGTTTTATTTTAATAATTATTTATCTGTGTGATTTTATATATATGCGAGTTTAAGATGATTTTTTAATTTTCAGTATTTAATTCTTAAAAAGGAAATTTTTATTGGCGAATTTTTTTTTTTTTTTTATGTTTACTAATAAAAAATAATGTAACATATGTATGTGCCCATTACAACATATAAGTTTTATTAATTATCATGACAAAATGGTGTTGGCCTGCTCAGTTCAGTGCAATAATAAGATTATATATGTAGTATATTTCAAGATCAAACCTTAAAATTCGAAGTTTAGGCATTTATTACAATAATACTAAGTAAAGATGTATTCTTCTGATCTTTAAATAAAAAATAATTTCTATGAAAATATAATTCCAACAATGAAGTGATTAGAAAAAGTAAATATTTTCATTTGCATTTAAATTTTATTAATTACCTTGATGTCTTGGTGCTCCCACAATAAAGCACCTTTATTTCCTGCACAACCTGCAAACCCACATGTGGTGGCTCTGACTGTGAGTAATAGAACTGACAATTATTCATTAATCTTAACATCTAGATTCTGCCACTCTAATACTGCATCAAGCCACATGGGGCCTAAAATTAATATGTAATTTATCATTTTCCTATTATTGTTATAATGGCATACATGGTTTAGTACAGAGTATAGTGGTAAACTCATGATCTTAAGAAGTATGGATCACTATTCAATCTGTAACTTGCAAAACTTGAATTTCTTACAAATTCTAGAGCAATAAACCATTCAACTATTTCTTAATTATTATTTTTTATTTATCTTTTTATTTATTTATTGTCTAATCACTTTGACATTGTTTCTAAATAAAAGAGTAAGTTTAATTAAGGTTTCCAAAAATTTAATTTTATCAAGCAATTAAATGTTATAATAAGTATAATATAATTAGGGTAGGATTTAAATTTTTTTTGATGATTTGATTTAGAATAATAAAGTGATATTTGTGTCAATATAATAAATAAAACTTTTGAATTTAAGTTCTATAAGTTTAAAATTAAATTAGTATTTATATATATATTCCTGAATAGCATAATCATCTCTAATGACCTTTCATGGAGAAAAGTAAAGGAGAGAACATTATGATTCAAGCTTTTCAATTACTGACTAGTGATGGATTAAGGGGTTGTTTCTATCTTTATTTTATTATTTAGTTAATATTATCAAAACATTACATGACTTTCTTGGCTTACTCATATGCTTTCAAAAGGAATTATCTTCACTTCATAGGGATTCATTTACCGCAAGCTTGAAAATAATCAATGAACCCTATATTATTGAAATATAATATTCACATTGCAGACCAGTATCTAGTTACCCATATACAGATCAATATTATCTTTGTATATGCCTTAACTATTGTCTGATTAATTGTAAGATATCCTAAGTTTTATTGGAACCAAAAAAAGTTTAATTTTTGCTTAGTTAAATTTTGAACTGTAGTTATGGGCATGGAAAGTTATTGAACTATCACTAGATATGTATAATGCTTTTATATGTGATACATTGTAATGTTTCATATTTTGATTTAGGTCTCTATTGTGCACTATAAAGTGCTAGTTAATCAAACTATAAAAAGGAATAGTTATATTTCCTGATTAACTGACCTGCCATTTTGTTACAATATTCATTGTTGTCAGAATCAGATTTTTATTTATTTAAAAGGGTGCCAGAGATGTAAGACACACTGATATCCATCAAATCACATCATCTCTTTGAAACAAATAACTAAAATAATATCTTAATTTTGGTTCCTTATGACTTAAATCTTTTATATGAAATTTCCCCAAGCTTAACTATTAAATAAGCATATTCTCAAAGGTAATTTATACATTTCTTAAAATAATCTTTTTAATAATAAAATCTACATAAATAAATTTAAGAGCAACAAAGAAAGTGTTACATTAATGCTAAATATTTTATTAAAATCAATTAAAATATTTAAAGGTAAATTATAAATAAAAATGGAAAGAACCAACACATGTTCATCTAGTTAGTAATGTTAGATAATTAAAACAATTCTTATTACAATTTTCTTAGGCCATAAATGATATAGACTCTTGAATAATAAACAGCAAATGTCTCTATCGGTATTAAAACTTATAGTTTACGTCTATAGTTAAATTTAGTTTGCAAACATTTTGAATTTGACACAAGTATGATATGAATTTTAGCTTACTGGTAAGTTATGTGGGTTTATGTAGATTGTAGTAGGATGCATGTATTTCTTTGAGATGAAAGAGCTCATTAGTAAGTTAACTTTGACTCCCATAGACATTTTTATGTTTTTTGTCCATTTTAAGGATAAATTTGAAAGCTTTTTGGGAGTGACCTCTTTATGATGAAAGAAGGTGTCCACAAATACTCTGATTTTCATTCCCATATGATAAATTAATTCAGCCTATAGTGGTCCTCGATGCTTTTTCATCCAGGACTAGTCAAAAGAACAGACAAGACAAGATAGGACCTTGTTCACAGTTGTATTTTTTTTTTATATTCCTCAATCAGTTTTTAGATTTCTGTGCAAACATTTTATTTTTTTTGTTATCAGAATACAAATTGATAATCTTGTGCATTTATTTTTCTTTTTAGTTGCAAAGTCTTTTTTTTTATGAATTACTTTGGTCATCTTTAATTATTTATGCAAAAGGTTTTTCTCTGATTCTAATCTCTGGTGTTTCTAATTTCTTTTGTTTATCTGGATAAGCATTATGCATGTATTTTTATTTTTTCCAATTTTAACTTTTATTTTTAATTGAATAGATAATACTAAATGCACAATGACTTTCATTGTACGTATCTAAAATAAATTATATTAACTTTAAAAAAAACTAAATTGTGTCTTTTGAATGATTTTTAAATTTTACTTTTAGCCTTGTAAATATTACCAAATGCCAAATCACACATGAACTATATGTATTTTAATTATGGTTCAATATACTATCATCATTTTCAACCTATTTCACTACACTTGCAAGATGAAGATTTCTTTATGTTTAATCCACTTTTAACAATCCCTAGTCTTTTTCCTCAATTTCATGTCAATAACTTTTTTATTTTAATCATCCACCTTACATATAATTTTTTTTAGCTCTTTTACAAACTTGGGATCCAATTTAATTAACATTTCAAATGTTCCTCCATCATAATTTCTTTTAAAATTAATTTTGTTTCATTTTGATTTATAAAACATATTAACCTGATACTTCATATATGAACTATTTTATTCAACATAACTATTTAGAAGGAAAACATTTGGAGAGAGAGATTTGTCCTATTTCACAATCTGGTCATTTTAAGATAATGATTTCTGTGTAAATTTTTATTAAGTTATTTTCAAGTAATATTTTCTCGAATATATTTTTGTGCAACAGTAACGGAAGGGTTATCTAACATTTAATTTATATAAATATCTGTAAGATAATTTTTTTTCTAATAAATTACAAAAGGTCATGTGACATATTTCCTGCATTTTCTGACTTGAAATTTTTCTCAATTCATTTATTAAATTGATTGTGATTATTTGAAGAAAAATAGTCATGGTTCTTTTATATGCATGCCTCATCGCATTTTTTAATATAAAATGTTTTTATCAAATGGATTTATTGAAAAGATTTCTGATGAATTAAGAAATAAATAAAATAATCTTCAATGCTTAAAAATCATCGTTTGATTTTTATTCAAAATTAGCAGCAGCAAAATGTACAACCGTTTTTTTTTTTTTTAATTTTCCGCACAAATATTTAGCTGCTTCTTTTATGATTTAATTATTATTGTTATTATTAGCAAGTTTAAAAAATAAAAGATTTAATGAAAAAAAATTCTTTTTTTTTTTTTACAAAGCTAAATAAAAGTAGTGTGGAGTTATAAAATAATTTTATTATAGTTCCATTTTACATTTTCAAACTAGATAAATGTAAATTATGCTTAGTTCGGGATCCGTTCACATTTTTTAAAATTCTATTTATTCTGGATATATAATTAAAAAAAACAGTAGGTGTGGGGGGTGATCGAAAAATATTTGAGTGTCAGAAATGACAGGCTGTTGTTTTAACCCAGACACCTTCAGCTTTTGAATCTATCAATCTACAATGAAGCTAAATCACACAGGAGTGTAATCAAATTTTTAATCATTTGGAGAGTCTTCTATGATGTCATACCTATGTAATTTTGCATAAGAGCAGAATGGCAGATTCAACGCTTGGATCTCCCATATGGATTCTCAGTTGAATAAAATAAAAAATATTCAATTCAGATTAATTTAATAAAACTGTAAAATACTTACTCTTCACTAAGATGCTCAAATATCGAATAAAAAATTTACTAGATGATATAAAAAGAATGGAATCGTATTTCTTTATATATATATATATATATATATATATATATATATATATATATATATATATATATATATATATATATATATATAAAGAAATACGATTCATATATATATATATATAAGAATAACTATCAAAAAACAATGTCAGAAACAAACACAGATAATCATTACTTACTTTTCATGAATTGTGAACTAACTGAAATATAACATAAAAGTACTTATACATCCTGTATAAATTCTTAAGATTACATAGTAAAATCATTAAACCAATTACTTTGATATTTAGTTTTCTGAAGGCAATATTATAAAAACAACTATAGTGAAATTACATCTCAAATTGACTTGGTAGTGTGATAAAATAGTATTATACTTCCTATAACATATTTTATTGTGAATTTAATTTCGTTTTTATAGAAAAAGCGTGTCCTATTTACATTGCACAAATTATGTCACATCATTCTCAAAAAACTTAACACTTTGCTTTCATGGAGAAGATATCTCTGAGTTAAAATGCAAAATAGAGATACAATTAGATAAAATATAATTTACTGTAAAACAAATTAAAAGAACAAAATTGATAAAGCATATATAGCAAACTAAAGTACCAACTTAATATATGAATATATTTGTGTTTTATGTATTGGTCTATATAATCATTCAAAATCGTTGTTTCTGTTTTTAGAATTAAAATGTCTGCACTCTGTTATGAATTACTGATAGTGGAGATGTTAATGATTTTGTAAATTTAAATCATTGTTTTGCTCTGGTAAAAAACAAATTTGTATAGTTTATATTTAGAGATATTTTTTTTTGAAACAAGTTTTTACTTTTTAAAAGAACTTCTTTTACGTGATTTATTGCTTCTTAAAATTGAAAACTAAACCTTTTGATAATCTTAGTGACAGAAATTATAGTTAAGGGATCATTAACTCTATAGAAATAGAGAAAAAAGTCTTTTCTGAAGCATAAACACTGTCTTGATATAGTCAAATATAAATTAAATTACACTCCATGTCTCAACAAATTTAGACATAAAAAGAAAATTAATTAATACCATTCTAAAAAGCATCAAGCAGTTTATGGATAGCGGTAAAAATTACCTAATACTAAATGGTGTGATAAATGGCAGATAACTTTTCCATGATTTTAATTGCAAATTGCATGTATAATAAATATTTCTACTTAAAAACTAGACCTTCTACAGAAAATTATAAAATCATACAAAAAGATATGAATGGGAACACTGGTAGATATTATAAAAGAAAAATTTGTTATAGCATCAGGTGTAGAATGCTAAATTCTAAAAAAATAAATATGTTTACATGATGTTGGTAGTCGTGAAGCATTTCTTAAGTTCCAGAGATATACTCTATGGAACAATCATTTTATCAAGGAACCACAATAAACATATTTGAGAATGTATTAAAATCAAAAGCCGTAGACTTCTACAAATTTATCCTATAATATAAAGTTGTTATAATAATACTTCTCATCAACTCTCTAATAAAAGTCATCAATTTAAACTTTTTAGATTTATATTGGTCCTTGGTGAAAAACTTTTTTAAGAAGGTATGTTTATGTTTGTGTCAAACCATTAATCAATGTGACCAATCTCTAATAAATATAATTCAAAAAATATAGAAGCTATTATTTGTACTGACAATCTTTATGTATGCAATGTTTTTAATTTTTTGATAAAAACTGACTCTACTATTATCTTTCAGCATTTTATGTAAATTTTATATTCATAAGATATTTCATTTTTGATAGTAGACTTTGTGGATAATATGCAATGGGGATTCAAAAGTTTTTTAATTTATAGAATAGATGGCTTTAAATAATATGCATATAATAAACAATGACTAGAGAAATAAATATTATATTCAGGCACAGAATCGATATATTATTTATGTTTTGTTTTAATAAAAATTTGTTATCTACAGGGTCAGGTTTTTAAAACCAATATAAGTCTCTTATTAGTTTTGAAATTCACTCGTTATACTTGAAGGCTACTTAATCTCAATTTTTCAAAAACTAGATTGAAAGGAATATTAAGAAAATTTAACTATCTCCTGTTACTATATTACATTAAGCTATTTACAAACAAATCCATCCTTGAGACTATAGAAATAAATTCTTTTTAGATTGAAATGTAACCATTAATGATATTTATAGTAAATGTCTTTTGACTAAAATTTGAAAATTGCTGACAAAGTAGAGAGAGAACCTCTGCAAAAATATAATTTATAAGTTGCAATAAAACACTTAATCTTTTTATGTAGTTTTGGTCGATATAAAATTATCTCCAAAAATTGATTTGTCATTAGTGATTTGTATGACCAACTTTTAACTTCAAGATAAGCAGAATCAGAAAAAGTAATATTGGAAACAAAATTATAAGTTGTTTTTTTTCCACACTGTTTTTATAAGCTAAACTTAATGAAATTCAGTAACATAAACTTAATTGACTTAAGCCAGATACATTTAGACAACATACTTTCAGAGTATTTAATATAAAGTGAAAGAATGAATGACATCACTGCTCAACAACATTATTTGTACAAAACGTCCAAAATCGTCAAGCGTTGGTAGTCAAGTGGTCAGCACAGCTGCCTTACAAGAAGGTGTCCTGGGTTTGCAGGTTCACTTCCTGACCAATGCTTTGACACATGAAAAAAAAACTTCCAAAAATTTGATATGAAAATAAAGTTATTGCAGTTTAAAATCTCATACATCTGAGAGTGAGTTGGAAAAAATATCATCTAATATTAATTTTATTTGTTGCTAACAAGTTATTTTTAAAATGTAAACAGAAACTTTTAACTTTAAAATGGGTTACACCTATGTCAGAATTCATCATAAATAAATTTTCTTTATATATTTATATTAAAAAGGGACTTCAAAATATACTAAAGCATAATATTGGCTTTACTGAGTCAGATCGTAGCTTATGAGTCCGAATAAATATAGCCTATATATTTCTAAGATATGAAATACAAAAAAAAAAGTCATCAAATTATTTTCTCTTCAATAAAAACTTTAAATGATTTTAAATGATAATTATATCAATACAAAATATAATACAATTGTCTAACACAGGATTTAGATTTGGAGCAGGATCAAAGTAAAGGAATTTCATTTATGCAGATGATAATACCTTAATACCATTAAACAAATCATTGCTACAAATAGAATAGTTTTTAGAAGATTATTAATAGTTTGAAAATGTTATTCAAAGATGAGCTTCATCTCTAATTCCACAAAATGTTATTTCCATTTGAACAGCAAGAAACATTTTGTGAACTAAATGTAAATTTTTATGACATACTGAAACACAAACTTATCCCATGACATGTATAAATAACTTTGGATTGTATTCTTACTATTTTTTATGGATCAAAAGCTAAATCTATATATATAAATTTTTTGGAAATATGTTTGCCAATATTTGTATTAATATTACACACATTAAAACAGATTTCTTAGCATGATTAGTATATTTTATTGCAAATATTGTACCCAGTTGAAGACAAATAAGTAACAGAAGTAAATATACTTCCATGCAATAACTTATTTTTTCACTTATTGTTCAGTTTTATATCAGAAAACAAATTGCCTCACAGAAATGTTTAAATATATCCAAATATAGGTTAAACATTTAAAGCAAATCTAAAATCAAAATTTTATTTTGACCAATCAATCAAAATACAGCATGCTTACAAAATGATTTATTTGCAAGATACTATATATTTTTTTGTCATCCAATAAAAGGAAGACAATTAGATTTGATCATTTTAAACATTATGGAAGTCTTATCAATAGATGTAGGACTATCATGATTTACTTCCAAAAATGAAATGTAATTGCCTCTGAATTCAATTAGTTTTGAACAAATACATCATAAATCACATAGTTCATGGTTGTATAATCTATGTATAACCTGAGAAAATTGCAAGATTCAATGAATTCATGGGTGAATCTATTTCCTAAATGATAGTTTTACAGTTTTATTTTTAATGTTTGTAAATATTGACAAATAATATTATATGCACATTTATATATTTTAAAAATACATATATATACACAAAAAGATTTGTATTCCATAAAAGTTTATAATCTGTCTTGTGCACTAATTGTAATTATTTAGTAAATGGTGTAGTATAATTTTAGCATACTTTTTTATTATGCCTTTGATCTTCAAGTCCAAATAGTAAAATCTCATTAAAAAAAAAAATCAATCAGGATTAGGAATTTATTTCATGGAACTATCTAAGCACAACCCAATTAAGCATCCACTATGTGTCAGTGAATAATATCTCATTATTTTTAATAGAAGATAATACATTGATGGCTAATTGCATCAACTTTCTTCCAGAAATTTGGAAAATTTTGCATTAGTAATGCCTTTTTCCCCCATTGCTTTTCTATGGGTGAAAAACAATTTGTAATGACATTTAATTTGAAATTGCTTTTTAAAAACTGTTTTGCTTTCTCATTTATTTGAATTAAAAAACAAATAAAAGTCAGGCATAAATAAAATTAAAAATTTCAAGATCGGAAGATGGTTTAGTTTATGGGCTGAATTATACAATATGTTAATATCAAATGTTTGAGAACAGAAAGCAATATAATCAAAGTGTTTATGAAACATCAGAGTGAAACTAAGTTTTATTTTTAGAAGGTTAATAATAATTTAAAATTACAAAAAAAAAATCAAGTCAGATGTCGCATGACCCAATTTAACAAGCTTGTAGTACAAATGTTATAATAGAGCTCACAAATATACTCCTAACAAGCTTTTCAGAATATCCCCAATCCCAGACCGGTTTTTGCTACTGGCATATGATTTAAACGATAAGTATAAATTGTTTTTTAAATGTGAATATTTAAAATATGTTTCTCATAATTTAGAATCACTTTTTAGTTTATTACAATACAATAATTGTGGCAGAATGCTTAAATTTTACATACTTTTAAATAATCAAAACACAGATTAATAAAGATAAAATAATTTCATTACCTCAATAATTTTATTTGTTTATAATTAATATTTTGTTGTAGAAGGACTAGCACAAAAATATTTTTAAGAACATACTGATATATATATATTAGCTGCAATAATTTAAATTAATTCATATTAAATGTGAATTTTTCGTTGTGTTGTTAGCCGAAAGGTCAGTGCAGTTGGTTGCAGACGGTTGTTGTGGATTCGCCTCCCGGTTGAAGCTATGCCATATAGAAAAAAAGTTGAATTTTCTCTTTTTTATGCACTATCATATATTGCCTGGCAATATGTGTTTAGACTAATCTCCACATCTTGTACTAAAAATTTAATATTGGCAAAATTCAGTTTTATAATATTTATTAATTTTCATACTCATAATAAAAGGTTATATTTGATAAAAAAAAAAAAGAAATTAAAAACTCAACATAATTCACCAATATTCATGCAAGCCAAAATATAAAATAACTTGTCTTTTTATATATATTTTCAGACTCCCGATTTTATTGTATATAAATAGTGTAAACAATAAAACTCTCAAAGTAAAGCTATTGTTTTATCTATTGTTTTGCGTATGTGTTCTAAAAAAAAATTATCTTAAGCATATTCAATAACACCCCCCCCCCCAATATAATTTTAAAATAAATAAAAAAATTAAATAACTTCCTTTCTTAAGAATTTTTTTTATGAGCAACAGGTTCATTATTTGTAAAAAGTATGAAATGTCTAAAAATTAGTTTTTAATTAATTGTTACTTTTATTTCAGAAAATAAATATTTAGATATTCAACAATAAAATGATTTTACAATGAAATCACAATATGTGCTGTATCAATATAAATGTTCTTTAATTATGTGTTGGCCATTAAAAAAATGGAAACAAACAAAAATGTAAACAAACAAATAATGGTGAAGCATTGTTAGCCAAAAGGTCAACGCAGCGACCTTGCAAAGCAAGCAGTTGTTTGTAGATGGTTGTTGCGGGTTTGCCTCCTGGCCGATGTTATGACATATGGAAAAAAAATAAAAATAAAAACAATGAAATTCATAGACTTATTAAATTTTATTAATCTTGGATGAGAGGCAGACTTTTTTCTGCTAAATATAATGTTCTTAAATTTCAGATGCAAATTCACTTAACAATATTTTTTTTTCTTATGTAAGTATAGTTCTGTACTGTAACTATAAAAACATGTAAATAAATAAATAAGCATTAAAATTTATAAAAATAAATTTTATATAGAAATAAATATTTTTTCATTTTGGAATACTACACATGATTACATTTAAATCATCATCATCATCATCATCATCAACCATTATCAATCCACTGCAGGATGAAGGTCTCTCCAAGTTTAATCCATATTTTCCGATCTTTAGCTTCTCTTCTCCACAACACCCCTGCACATTTTCTTATTTCATCCATCCATCTCACATGTGGTCTCTTTCTGGGTCTTTTACAATCTCTTGGAATCCAGTTTAAAATTTCAATTGTCCATCTATTATCATCTCTTCTAGCAATATGTCCAGCCCAACTCCATTTCAATCTTTTAATTTTTTCAATAAGGTCAGTAACACCTGTTTGTTGTCTTACCCATACATTGTGTTTTCGATCTCTTCTTGTTACTCCCAACATACATCTCTCCATACCCCTTTGAGTGGTCTAAAGTCTCTGTATTGCTCTTCTATTAAGTGTCCAAGTCTCAGATCCATAAGTAAGAACTGGTAAAACACATTTGTTAAAAACCATCCTTTTCAAACACATAGGCATATTTCCTTTTAGTATCAAGTTATTTCTACCAAAAGCACTCCAACCAAGTTTAATTCTATGATTAATTTCCTCCATTATGTTTCCATCTGTATTAATAATCTGACCAAGGTATTTGTAACTGTTAACTTCTTCTAATTCTTCATAATCAATCTTTATTTTCATATTTTGAGCAAATCGATTAAACATTACTTTAGTCTTTTTAACATTTATCTTTAGTCCTACTTTTCTACTTTGATCTGCTAACTCCTGCAACATTTTCTGCAGCTCTGAAGCATTATTTGCAAAAACAACTACATCATCTGCGAAATCTAAATTACTTAAATAATCTCCATTTATTTTCACTCCTTTAGTTTCCCATTTTAATCCACAAAATACTTAAAGAGTTTTGGAGATATGGAATCACCTTGTCTTACACCTTTCTCAATGTTGATTTTTCCAGTATCATTACGTAATCTAATTGTTGCTGTTGCATTTTTATAAATATTCTTTAAAATATGACAATATCCTGGATTTATACCTTGATGATCCAATGCTTTAATCACTGAAGAAATGTGTATAGAATCGAATGCCTTTTCATAATCTATAAATCCAAAACATAATGACAACTCATATTCGTTTGTCATTTCTATGACTTCTCTCAATACCTGGATATGATCTATTGTACTAAAACCACTTTTAAATCCAGCTTGTTCTCTTGGTTTGTGGAAATCCAAAGTTCTCTGTAGACGAGTTGTAATTATCTTGGTAAAATTTTTATATAAAACTGATAAAAAGCTGATAGGTCTATAATTTCTAATATCTTCTTTATCACCTTTTTTAAATATTAATATTATTACTGCATTCTTCCAATCTTCCGGTACATCTTTATCATTTAGACATTTGGTATATAACTTTGCTAAAATTGTTTTTATTTCTTCACCTGCTTCTTTTAATATATCAATTATAATTCCATCATTTCCTGGAGCCTTTCCTTTCTTCATACACTTAATTGCATGTCTCACGTCTTCATTTAAAATTCTGGGCAATTCGGAAGATGTAATAGATATAGGAGGTACTTGTTCTTTATTACTATATAATTCTTGATAAAAATCTTCTACCAATTTCATGATGTCATCTCTCTTTTTAGTAATAATTCCATCTTTTTTTCTTATTGCAGATATAAATTTCCTACCAATACCAAAATGTTGTTTAACATTTTTGAGACTTTTATTTTCTTCTACAGCTTTCCTTGCTATTTCACAGTTATACTTTTTTATATCATTTTCAACTCTTTTCCGTACCATTTTACAAAATTCGAGATATTCAATTCTTTTTAATACATCATTTTTGTATATCTTCATATTCCTTCTTTTCTTCATAAATTCTCTAGTCTCAGTAGAAATTTTATTAGTCAATTGCTGCTTTTTTCTACCAGCTATGTTTGTTGCAGTTTTTAAAAGTGTATCAGTTATTTTCATATTAATTTCATTCAAATCTGAATCATGTTCAAAATCTCCTAACACTTGAAACCTATTTGTAAGTTCTAATTTAAATTCATTAGAATGTTTCTGAAGATTAGGAATATCAACTGTAAATATTGTTTTTCTTAATAATTTTTGTCTCTCTAGTTTTACATTAACACGTAACTTACACCTTACTAATCAATGATCACTTCCTGTGTTAAATTTATTAAGAACATTACAATCTTGAAATATGTATTTTCTGTTAGTCAAAATATAATCCAATTCTGCTGTACCTTCATTTGGATGCTTCCATGTCCATTTCCTTTTAACATTTTTCTCAAAAAATGAATTCATAATATAAAGTTTTTCTTTTTCTGCAAACTCCACAAGTCTATGTCCTCTTTCATTTCTATTACCATAACCAAAATTACCTACAGCAATTTCATCTTTCATTTGTCTACCAATTCTAGCATTAAAGTCTCCTGTAACAATTTTAAAATGTTGTTTACTCTGATCAAAAGCCTTTTGTACATCCATATAAAAATCTTCTACTACTTCATCACTATGAGAACTTGTTAGGGCATAAACCTGAATTATCTGCATTTGGTATCTGCTATTAAGTTGTATAACTAATCTTGCCACTCTGTCTGATACACCATCAATCTCCACAATATTGTTCTTCCACTTTTTATTTATAATGAATCCTACTCCACTTGTATTTCCTACTCCACTTGTATTTCCAATATGTGTGCCTTTATAATAGAGTATATGTCCACTTTTTAAATCAATTGTTTCTTCTCCTTTTCTTCTAACTTCACAAAGTCCAACAATGTCCCATTTAATATAAGACAGTTCTTCTTCTAATTCTTGCAATCTTCCTTCACTTGAAAGTGATCTGCAGTTGTAAGTACCTAAATAAAAAGTCGTCATCAAATGGCAGCCTGGGTCCGCAATCAGGGGATTCTTAGCACCCTCCACCTTCGACCACCAACCGCTGCCTTGGTTGGTGACTTTACAGCCTCCTGGGAATAAGGTCCATGCTTTATTTTTGTCTGTCATAATTGTATATATGTATTGGAAAAATATTTATCATTTACACAAACATTCATTCTGCCTTATCAGGCACTGAGAAGAAAGACCATGGTGTTTCTTGATCTTAAACTCAGAGGTAAAAATACCAAAACATTAAAATTTATAAATTTAATAATTTTACTATAAAGCAATATCCAATTTTATATCTTAGAGCACTGTATGTAATTATGTTTATTAATGTTTCTTCAGATTATATTGAAAGCTTTTCTTTATAATTTTTTCAGAATGTTATTTTCAGTAATTCACACAATAAAATGTTTTTATGCACAATGCTAAAAGTTTTACAAAAATTAAGACATTCATAAAGTTGATACAGACTTAAAACAACACAACAACTAGAGAGGGCATGGTCTAACAATAAGATTGGAATTACATTTCTATAGAAAAAAAGTCATTTAAGAAAAAATATTAATCAGAGCATATTTAATTGCAATGAAAGTCAAAATTTTATGATTCAGTTTATTTAAAAAGTTAAATAATATTTACTAAGGCAATAAACCTCAAGAGTGTGCACTTGAAAATGTGAAGGTAGGGACCTCTACAAGTCTTAACCATAAGTTTACACTTTTTGGTTAAGACCTGTAGATGTCCCTACTTTTGCATTTTCAAGTGCACACTCTTGAGGTTTATTGCCTTAGTAAATATTACTTACTAATCAATGTGCATTAAATAAATTTATAATTAAAAAGTTAAAATATAGAGCAGTGTATTTATTTATTTTTATTTTTTGAATGAATGTGAATGCGTAAGTACACATAAAGTCAATATGTATATAAATGTATTACATCAATTTATTAGTAATAGGTACACCACTAAATATATTTTAAGTGTTAAATGTGTATGTACGCGTTGAAAAGTATTGTATACTTGCACTTAATAAACAATATGTATTTTATTTTAATTAAAACTTATTGACAGAATCAGCTATTATGCATGATACACTGTGTATATGAGGGAGTAAAATATAGTGGATCTTGTGGCGCCACTATATTTTATTTCAAACATCACATCACATCACATCCCAAGAAGCATGCAACTGATACATTTCTATCAATTATAAAATATTACATGATTTTTTTTGTTTACGTATAATACATGCCTTTAGATAATAAAAAGCCATATAATAGAAGCTTAATAGTTAATAAATATTAAATAGTTACACTCTATTCATTATTTATGTGTAGTTTTTTTTTTTAAAAAAAAATATATTCAAAAATAGCATTTCAAGGTAAGTTAAAATTTACAAAAAAAATAAAATAACTGAAAATTGTTAAAAAAACAAAAAACAAATTATAATATGATTTAAAAAAAAATCAAATGCTTGACATTCTAGAGTTCATGATTATTTCAAAAATTACTTCACATTAATATTCAATTCAAAATATAATAATTGTTAAATATAAGTGTTGAAAAATTATTTAAATATATAATTTATTATATATTTAACTATCCTAATTCAATAAATAAGGAAGATCTATTATAAGAGAAAGATTAAACAATTGTAACTGTTTTACAGATTAGCACTACTTTTGACCAGGCCAATCATATCCATGGTTTAAAACCAGGTAAGTGGAAGAATAAACATTTGGATTAATTAGAATGCAAATATGTAACTCTCTTTTGCAGTAGGTTTGCATGCATTCCAACACATTTTATGGTAAATGCCAGAGTGACAATTAATTATCCTCCTTCTCTACATATCTCATGGCAACCAAGCTCCCATTTTTGTAACAGGAGTGTGGATATGTACAAAAAGATATAGTTTATCACAAAAAAATACTCATGGAATAAATAAAAGAAATTGGGCACTATCATGCAAGTGATACATGCAAATTTGCAAGCTTTCATATTAATTAATCCAAATGTCCATTCTTCCACTTGTCTGTTTTTGTGATATAAATATGACTGGCCTGGTCAAAAGCAATGCCAGGCTGTAAAATAATTACAATATTTTTTATGTAATGAATCTTCCTTATTTATTGAATTGCAAACAAATAAGGGAAAAAATAAAACTTATTGACTTAACTAACCTAAAGCAATAAAAATATTATTGAGTAATTATTGATTACAATTGTGCAATTCTATGTTATTTCAACTAGGTTATTTTTTGAAATTTTACTAAAGCGTGTAATTATTAAAAAATATAAATAGTTTCACAATTTTTGGTTAATAATTTAAACAATAAGAATTCTATGTATATATAGTTAACATATATACTAAAGATAAATGGTAAAAAGACTAAAGTAATGTTTAATAGATTTTCTCAAAATATGAAAATAAAGATTGATTATGATGAATTAGAAGAAGTTAACAGTTACAGATACCTTGGTCAGATTGTTAATACAGAAGGAGATATAATGGATGAAATTAATCATAGAATTAAACTTGGTTGGGGTGCTTTTGATAGAAATAACTTGATACTAAAAGAAAATATGCCTATGTGTTTCAAAAGGAAGGTTTTTAATAAATGTGTTTTGCCAGTTCTTACTTATGGATCTGAGACTTGGACACTTAATAGAAGAGCAATACAGAGACTTCAGACTACTCAAAGAAGTATGGAAAGATGCATGTTGGGAGTAACAAGAAGGGATCGAAAACGTAATGTATGTGTAAGAGAACAAACAGTTGTTACTGACCTCATTGGAAAAAATTAAAAGTCTGAAGTGGAGTTGAGTTGGACATATTGTTAGAAAAGATGATAATAGATGGACAATTAAAATTTTAAACTGGATTCCAAGAGATTGTAAAAGACCCAGAAAGAGACCACATGCGAGATGGATGGATAAAATAAGAAAGTGTGCAGGGGTGATGTAGAGAAGAGAAGCTAAAGATAGGAAAAGATGGATTGAACTTGGAGAGACCTTCATCCTGCAGTGGATTGATAATGGTTGATGATGATGATACTTTACAGATAATTGTTAAATTTAGAACTCCATATATATATATATATCAAAAAAATTAGACTTGTAATGCTATCTGAATTGGAAATTTCTTTAGAAAAAGAAATTAATCTATTGTATTAATCCATTGGGTATTTTGAAGCTGATTGAAATTTTTTTTTAACCAAGTATATAAAAATAATCAAAATTTTAATATAATTGTCTTTTGTCAATTTCAAAATATACAATGAAAATTATGCAGACCAATATTTTTTTTTAAAAAATGCAGATGGCACAATTATTGAACATAGTTTGGAGTTCTATATATGACATTTTCATTAAAAAATTGCTTGTTAATATATTTTATCTGTGAAAATATACAAATAACCATGTATATATACATACCTAAATTGCATAAGATATGCAACTATTTAGAAATCAATATTTAAACTATATTGCTTAAAGTAATAATAATAATCCTTATTCTGACGTATTGAACTCGTTTTTATTTAATAAACTTTTCTCTTTTAAAAACTTATTATTTTAGCATAAAAGAAATTTTTCTCTTTCTATCATTAAATTCTCTTGTAAAATAGTTTAATAGGAGTACCTTCTTTTATCCTTTTTTCATTGAATATTTAAATAATTTAAATTCTATTTTGTAAATGATATTATAAATGTGAACAATGTTTAAAATTTCTGAGATTTTTTTAATATTTTACTTATATATTTTTTTTAAATATTATTTTTTAATAAAGTTATTAACAATCTAACTATCGACAGCGGCCATTGATTTATAAATTTATTTCATCTGAATCAAAATTTTCTTTTTTTGTCAAATAAAATGTCTTTAGAATGATTTTTTTTTTAATATTACAAACCGAAGAAGAATAGTTTTTCTAAGGATAATAATTAACTATTAAAATACTATATATCTATAAAAAGTAATAAAAAAAAATCATTATTGGTTAACCTTTAGAAATCCAACTTAAGAGAAAATTTAACAGTTAAAAAAAAAAGGAAAATACATAATGTAATATATATATATAAATCAATAACGTAATGCTAGACGAAAATTTAAATATAGTAAAATAATCTATTTTTTTTGCCTATGCTACTTTATTCAAACTGTGTGTGTTCCACAGGAAACACTGCTGAAATAAATTCAGTTAACGATATGTAGCTATTTCTGTTAACACACACACACACACACACATATATATATATATTAAATGCAGTCGTTAATATATAATTATCTGGTGTTTTACCTGGATTGCATCTGCCATGATCTGTGTAAGAAATAAGATTCTTTTAAAAATTTTGCCGAGATGCTTCAAGAAACATGTGGGGCAAAATTAAAAGTTTATTGAATTAAAAAAATTGTAATATGAGGGAGGAAGAGATAATAATGTATTAATACTATTATACAAATTTAATTATTTTTTTTAAAATTAATGAGCTATTATTTTTCCAAGTGGAAAGTAACTTAGGTGTATCATCAGGTTTATTGATGCAGTCTAGTCTCTTAAAAATCTGAAAAGCTTCTCTAATTTATTTTGGTGATGAGTGTCAAATCAGGTATTTGAAAAATGAATAATATAAACAATAACTATATTATAAAAAGAGATCTCTGATAATAATGAGAGATACTCTCGTATAATGATTATTCATACATTAGAGGGACCACAAATTCCTCAATTTTATAAATTCGGTGTCCCTCAAGAAAATATAAAAGCCTTAAGTTTAAACAAAATATAACTGTTTTTTTTATTATATCATGTCAATAAGTTTAAACTTTTCTCGAAAAAAGATAATTCAATACAAATAATACATAGGACACATTGTTTTATGTGTTCTATTATTTTTTTTTAAGTGTCATAGCATCGGCCGGGACGCGAACCCGCAACCCGGACAACTGCCTGCAAGTGCAAGGCAGTCGCGCTGACCTCTCGACCACCAAGTAGAAATTGCTATGCTCTGAAAATGCAAAGAAAATATAAAATCAATTCGTATATTCTTCAGGTTGCTGCTTGATATGCTGTCAAATGTTCTACTATGAAGGCACACATTCATTGAATTTGCCATATAAAATAATTGATTTTATTATAACAGATGCGACATGTTTATGTAAATTCTGAATAAGTACAAAAACACACAAATATGATTAAATATTTATTAAGCTTATATGCAACATATATGTATAACATATATTGAATAAACTTCTATATCATATATTGACTAGATGTAGCATCTAGTTGTCATGTCACTATTGAAGTAAGGATTTCAGTGCCCTTCCAGGTATGCCTAACACTTTGAGCACTACCATGGTGCTTGCCTCATGTATACAAATGGTAACACTTTCAGCACTACTGTCTCAGATTACCTTGTTTCAGGTTTAATATACAGTGGTTTTTAATTCAATGAATCTGGCTTTCTGCTTTAACAGTATTGTGGACAATATGTTTACTGCCATTCAACACTGACAGTTGTCTAATTTTACTTCCACGTAGACTGCCAATTTATGACCAAGTCTCTTTCCACAATGGGAACAGTCAAATCTACTGATCATAATTACTTATTCACCTGTTTCCACAACTGGTTGTATTTATCTATTTGCATATCTATTAGTCTGTTGCAATGAATGTCAAATCTAATCAAGATAAGATTGGATAAATCCATACATAGGAGTGTGTGTTAAAACCTTAGCTTGTACATTCCTGGGAGTCTATTATGAAACAACTTTAACACTTTTTGAGTAACCTTGAAATGGTATGAGCACTTGGTCACCTATCTGTAAGCATTCCTTATTTACAGGTATTTGGTCTGATAATTTCTATAATGCCACTAGAAGGTCATTGGTCATATGTTTGGTCATACATTACATGTAAAATTATCTTGTAATTTATATCCATAGTCTGCTTTAGTTCATTTTGCTACAATCCCACTATTCTGAACCTTTCTGTTTATATAATTTATGAAAATCTGCTTTGTTATGATATTTTTCTTATTACCTGGCATTGTAAATAATGCATCTGCTTGGGTTATAAAATTGTCCTTCATATATTCAAATATATAATCATACCAGTTAATATTTCAATTCAATATAGCATGTGTGGGCTCAGATAATCAGGTAATTGTTTTGATTTTAAAAAATTTCCAGTAATGGTAGTTATAACTGTAAAATTTTGTCTGTATAGATACTAGTAAAACTTTTTAATCCCAAATATTATTATTGCTAAAAAAATTTAGTTTTGTTGGCCATAATTTCATTCAGCTCTTGATAATATTCTTGATACATAAGCTATAGACCATTCATGCTCATTTGTAGGGTGGTTTATTACTGCTCTCAGTTCATTCTCATATGCATCATGGATTAACATTATCTGTACATTGTTATTATACTTTACTAGTAGGTCATCCAATGTCAGGCAAATGTTTTATCTTATTGAATGCATCTTTGTGGGTTCTGTCATAATTCCATTTGTGATTTTTCATTAGTAATTTATATAGATTTTTTGCTGCATACACTTTTTCTTTATGAAAACATTCAAAATAATCAATAAAACCAAGTGAAAATTGCATTTTTGGATGTTTCAATGTGTCATTGCATTTTTGACAGCTTGTATCTTTTCAGGCATTGATTTTTTAAAACCATTGGATATTATGTACCCTATACATTTAATATATTCCAGATACATTCAATTAATTTATCACTTAAATTTGCAAACTTCTAACAAACTTCATGAACTCTGCTCTGTAGAATTCTTTCTGAGTTGGCCATTATCCAAATATTATCAAAGTAGAGTACTTCAGCATTCATCTCTTAGAATATTTGGTCTATGTTTAGTTGAAAAATATTTGATATGGTGGTAATCCTGAATGACAACCATTTAAATTTGAACATGCCAAAAAGTGCAGTCAGGTCAAAAATTTCTGCTGACTTTTTTGTTACAGATATTTGGTGGAATGTGACATTGAGATGTAATTTTGCATAGTGAATAGTTCCTTTAAGGACACTCAAAATTTTATGCACATTTGGTACTAAATAATTACTTTTATTTAAAGATGGCCTGACTGTTTTAATGGTAATCATTTTTTTGATGATAAAGCTACAACAAGATAAAGCATTCAAATCATCTTTATTTTGGATTGTCCTCATTTCCAGACCAGTTTCAACCTATGGGTCTCTTTAGTGAGGATCTGGGACACTAGATTCAAAAAACCAACTCAAGTTAAGCATTTATCTAAAAGTTAATTGTCAAAAAGAAGATCTGACTTTTTATTATTACAGATTTGTAAATGCAAGCTATATATATATATATATATATATATATATATATATATATATATATATATATATATATATATATATATATATATATATATATATATATATTGTAACATAATTATATGAGTTCAAATAGAAATAACTAAGTAAAAGATATTACCATACCTGAGCAATCCATAGAATGATCATAAGTAAAGGAGTCCAAATATCAAAATATTAAGTAAATTATTATAGCAATGTATTATAACTCAGGTATATGGAAATCACGTGAAGTGAGTACACTAGTAATTCAATAAAATATAACTCAGGTATACAGGCAGTAGGTTTTATCCACTTTCATTTCTTGGTTTGATGTTAAGTGCATGTTTACACAAATACTAAGTGAATAGGGTCTAGCAGGGCGCCACTAGATTATCTGAATCTAGACACGGTTATATCTGATAACCTTTCACATGTACCAGGTTTGAATCCCTTTTTGGTACTTTATTTCTAATAAAAACGAGAGATTTTGCTTTTTGAGCCATATCACTATAAGCACTAATAGTTAGGTAAAAGTAAAACATCTTTAAACCACAGTGGAGTTCTTTGAACATAAATCATTTCTCAGATCTTAACATAACAAATGTGTTTCAATATTTTTATAAGTTCACTAGCTCAGATTATATATAACTAATTTAGGATGGCAATTCACTCATCCTTGCATGAAATAGATGATGGGATGTGGTTATAATAATACTAAGAGATCACTAAATATTATAAATCAATATTTATTTATGGCCTTTAAACAGTTAAACAGCTCATTAATTAAAATGTTGATGACGATGATGATGATGATAATAATAACAATAATGACAATGGTTTCAACTACAGCTCTAGGACTAAGCCTAAACATAAAACTAATTTTTATAAAGAAATTCATAATTATTGCTTAATTTTAGCATATTTACTTATATCTTAAATAACTAATATTCAACCATTGATGATGATGAATAATCACACTTAACAAAGACTACACTTAATGAAATATATACGCCTCGTTTAATAAAACAAACTAATATTTATTACTACATTTCTAACATATACATAAAAATTTCTAGATAAATATGAAAATTGACATGAATAATAATAATAATAATTGATTATATAACAATCCTCAGATTAATTTTAAGTTCTTCCCCCTTTCCCTTCAAATGTATTTTGTATTAAGTTGGACGTCACATTGACCATGATTTTCACTCCATGAGAAAAGTATTTTAAGAAAAAAAAAAAATTATCTGCTCATTAGCACACATACTTTAAAAATCTAACAGGTAAATAGAATAAAAAAAAAATGTTAGTAGAATTGAAAGAGCAAGTTTTAGAAACAAGTTTTAAATTATTTTCTCCCCCCTCTCTTCTACCTCTGAAATGCTATACTTAACGGGAAACAAAATAATCCAATATTCTAATACTACTCATTATTTCACATTCACTCACAATTATACACATATAAAATATCATTATGTATGTGCGTGTTTTATCCCATGATAACAAAATATTATTCAAAACCAAAATAATAATATATTAGTTAAAACTAAAATCATAATACCATAAAAAAAATTGTTTTACACATTAATATTGTAAAATTAATAAACAAATAATTTTCATACATTCAAGATCATTTATGAAGCTCAAAGTTATTTTTAGTAAGACATTCTTGTTTTAATCGATCTGAATAGTCTTTAAAGGTTCTTTAAATAAAATATACCACTTTATTGCTAAAATGTTTCTTAAGACTGATATCATAAAGAAAATAGATATAAAAAGTCATATTACCGATCTTTTGTTTGTGGCGAATTTCCAAGGGTTCAAACTTGTCTTGTATAAGGTTTATATTTCTGCAGCTACCATTTCCGTCTTATTGGGAACAATCTCTTTCTTGAGGTGTATAACTATTTGCTGATGGTGACTCTATTGAGGTTATTTGCTTTAGTGGATAATTTGGAAATCATTATATTAATTTTTCTTCTCTTCCTGTCAAGCATGTGGATGAAATACAGCAGTTGTTTTCACATTTGTAAATTTTCTTGAGTTTAAAATCAGTTGTTGTAACAATTAATTGGACTTGATGATTAATATTTATCAGTAGATTAATTCATCTTCTTTGAATGCTGGTGAATGCTTTCTATTGAGGTTATTTGCTTTAGTGGATAATTTGGAAATCATTATATTAATTTTTCTTCTCTTCCTGTCAAGCATGTGGATGAAATACAGCAGTTGTTTTCACATTTGTAAATTTTCTTGAGTTTAAAATCAGTTGTTGTAACAATTAATTGGACTTGATGATTAATATTTATCAGTAGATTAATTCATCTTCTTTGAATGCAGGTGAATGCTTTCTTCCTTCTATTAAAAACATCTTATTTCTCTGGTCAGTTGAAAGGTGTAGAATATTATTTTAGACACATCTTTTCTTTCCTATGTGATGTGCAGATTCCCCAGATGGCCCGGCAAATGGGATATACATATAATTTTTCTAGCCCGCCATTTCTTATATTTTCAACATTCAATTTGATAGTTTAATAATCTGAATCAATCACAACAATAATCTTAATAATAATTCAAGACAGCTTTTTATATCCAATTTTTAGCTACCTTAACCAATCAGAGATAGCATCACTTGCTATTTTTGGACAAATTTGTTTTAATTAGATCTCTAATTTATTTTCAACCAAAGTATTTTTCAACTGAAAAGTTTAATCTTTTTTCCAGACACTTTTGTTTTAAAAAAAAATAGACTCAATCCTTATTTCTTTTCTTTTCTTTTTTTTCTTCTTTTAACATCCAGGTAACACTTCAAATCTTTGAGCTTCCTTCTTTAGATCTTGATAAGACAATTTCAAAATTATAGTTCTGACCCATTATAAGCTTCCAAAGTGAAAAACAATTATTTACAAAAAAAAATTGCTACAAAGATTGATATCTGATTAAACAGATTTCCTCTTTTAACAAACAATTGTACAAAAAAAATAATTTAACAGATTTAATACTTCCTTTTCTTTCAATATTTAGGAAATGTAAAATTTTGTATGTAATGTACACACAACCTTCATTCTTTCAAATCATTCATAAACTAACCTTAAATAATATAATTGCTAGCTTAGGAATTATAACCCAATTATTTAATTAAATCTGTAACTTTTAAATCCCACTTATAATTAAAGAAAAGCAAAATAAAAGTATAGAATAAAATATTAGAATTGATCAAGCATAGGTTAGTTTTAAAGAAAGTTAAAAATGTTTAATATTTGAAATATAAAACAATTAAATAATTTACACATACATTGCCTATATGTATGCATTATAACTTTGCTTTTTAAAGAAAAATTAAATATTAAATAGTTTAAATGTGTGTATTACCTTTCTATCAACACACAAACAAGTAAAGCATGTAATTGTTGACCCATTCTTTCTCTGTTTAAAGCTTTTAGAACTGGACCTTGTAGGGTTTAAACTTGGATACCCTACAACTTCTTTTATGGTTCTATAAAAATGTGATGATGATTTTTGGTTTACCTTTTCTACATGCACATTACTATAAATTTAGCTAGTGACTAAATTGTAATGGCACAACTTTCTCCCCCTTTGGATAAAATCATCAGCACTTTTGTTTTAACTATATTTAAAAAAAAATCCTAACTAATAAATACACTAATAATAATAAACACTTATAATATATATATATATATAAAAAATTAACTACTGGTAAATATATTTTTCATTAGAAAACCTAAAAGTAATTTATTTGGAGATCTTTGCCAGGCTATTCTGCTGAAGTATAAAGGGTCAAACTCCTAGCATTATAGGTTCCCTTATTCTCATCAAGAGCAGCAAGCATAAAGGCATTCTCTCCTATTTTTTTTTTTTTTTTAGTAATTTGAAAAGAGCTTTTTTTTCTTTTCAAATAATATCGTGGTCTGCATAAAATTGCACATGTACATCCAGTCCCTTTTTAATATTTCCATTTTTCATCTTGAGTGGATATTTATAAAACCTATCTGGAGGAATTATTTTATATAACCTCCTATTACAAACTCCATTTAGAAATATGGACTCTTGGTACCATACATAATATGCCTTGAAGTTTTTCAGAGAGATTGACTCTCTATACCATACATACTTTATTTTTAAACTTTCCAGAAAGATTGACTCTCTGTACCATATATAATTCATCCTTAAATCTTCCAGAGAGATTGATTCTCTGGGCCACGTATAATTTATTTTTAAATTTTCTAGAAAGGTTGACTCTTTGTACCATATATAAGGCACATTTAAATTTTCCAGAGCATTTACATTTTTCAGAGAGATAGATTCTCTGACCCATATATAATGGACATTTAAACTCTTCAGAGAGATTGACTCTCTGTACCAGAGATAATTCATTACATCTTCCAGAGAGGTTGATTCTCTGTGCCATGTATAATTTATTTTTAAACTCTCTAAAAAGGTTGACTCTTTGTACCAAATATAAGGCACACTTAAATTTAACAGAGCATTTAAATTTTTCAGAGAAATTGATTCTCTGTCTGATACACACTGGACATTTACATTTTTCAGAGAGATTGCCTCTCTGTACCAGATATAACTTATTTTTGACTTTTCCAGAGCAGTTGAATTTTTCAGAGAGATTTGGACATTTACATTTTTCAGAGAGATTGCCTCTCTATACCATATATAAGGTATCTCCAATCTATTTAAGAAGACAGATTTTTGAAACCACACATGCTGGTTTGTTACTAGATTGAGAACTACAGACTGTTGAAACTTTTGTTCTCTTTCTAAAATATCTGGTTTCATCTCCCCTGTTGCCTCTCTTAAATCAATCATCTTATCGGATGCATGAAGTTTTTCCTCCAACTCTCTTTTCCTTCTTTTCACTTCATGATCTATCCCAATCTGCTCTTTGGTCATCATCTCATTTACTTTCTTTACTGGGAGATTTGGTATTATGGCTAATATCGGCCTTTCTACTTCTTTTTCACCTTGTGGATTGTTAACTAAAGTAGGCATCCTTTTCTCTGACTGACTCTGTTCTGAGCTATCCCTACAGTCATCTGGACTGGTGCTAACATCATTTTGCCTTGAATTTGGGTTTGACTGATCCTGCAGCCCTACATTAATACGATCTTTTAATTCATCTTCACACCTCTTATCCTCTTGTTTTAAACTTTCTACACTTTCTATGCATTTTTCCTCATCTCTTAAACTTTCTCTCCAGATTCTATTATCTTCTAGCATACTGTTAAGCATCTGCATCATTTTTTCCATCATTAATTTCATGTCTGAGAGTTCTTTCTTTTCTATTGTAGTCTGGCCCACTTCTGGCTCCTCATCTACCATTTTTATACTTGAGGCCTTATTATTGCTACTGACTTTAGAAGCATTTCCCTCTATTTCCTCTTTTTCTTGAGCTTTTTTAAAGGCAATTTCCCTATCCTCTTCTTCAGGATAAAAATGATCACTGATCCCTGGGATTGGGACACTCTCCTCTTCCATAACCTCTTCCATACTATAATTTAGTTCACTCATGTTAAAAAACTATATATATCCCATCTGTACTTCCCTGACCATCAGAAATCCACACATCTTCTCCCTGTCTGACACCTATTCTGACCAACTGACTGATTTGATTTTCACCTTATTATGCATTTACAAATACAACAAAAAAAAATTTTAATATCCTTATTTAATGAACTACACAACAATAATCTATATAGTGCATGTCTGTCTGTAATAGCCCAAATTATACATTCATCCATTCTCCCAGAAATCCGACAGATATTGACAGTCCACAGAATGACTAGCAGTTCACAATCTTGAGATAAATAAAAGAATTCAGTCACAGCACTATAATCACACAATGCATCACGAGCACTCAGAAGATCATCCCAATTCGATCACTATTAACTACCACAACCCTTGATTGAATGAAGCAAACTCTGTTGCAATAAAAGATGTATTTTAAGTCTTAGGGGCTAAAGTAGATAAACAATGCCTTGCTCTCTCTCTTGGAGTCTTATGTGGCAAGTATCAAGGAATGCCCTGCTTATTATAGACTACAAAAACGAAACCTTGCTCTCTCTCTTGGAGACTTATAGGCTGATATCATGGCAGGACTACTGTTAACTGCTTCATGATAAAATAAGAATAACATATAAACTTGATTGGAAAACTATGCCGTGCTCTCTCTCTTGGAGACTTATAGGCTGGTATCATGGCAGGTCTGCTGTTAACTGCTTCATGATAACATAAAGATAACATATAAATTGGGTTGGAGCAGTGAATGGGTTTGATCATTCATAAGTTACACGAAATACATAGCATTCTCAAGGCAATGACAAAACTCTCCACTCATCATCAAAACTGCAATCTAACCAACCAAACTCCAACGATCAACCATCCAATCAAACCTCTAAAATCATAGACTTTTTACAAAATGAACTCCCCAAACACACATGAGACTACTATTCCATAATTCATCACTATTACTATGCCTATCCTATCTGGCAATAAATCATTTTAATGTTCCACAAAAAAAATTCTATTATTTATTTCACCTTTGTCTTAAGTTGTGATATTCATCTCTATTTTCAAAATTGATAAAAAAAAACAAGCTGTTTTATGGCTGTACCCATTTTATCATCATCAATGAAAAATTAAATCATATTAAACATCATCATCTAAAATAAGACTGTTTGGCCAAGAAAATTTTGTAAGACAAAAAAAAAAATTTTTACTGAAAAAAAAAAATTTTACTAAAAAAAAATTTCTCTATTTTTAACCACACATCTCCCATCATTCTATAGACTCTCTTTTTCAGGTATATGGCAAAATATCAGGCCCCACGTTGGGCGCCATTGTAACATAATTAAAGAGTTCAAATAGAAATAACTAAGTAAAAGATATTACCATACCTGAGCAATCCATAGAATGATCATAAGTAAAGGAGTCCAAATATCAAGAATATTAAGCAAATTATTATAGCAATGTATTATAACTCAGGTATATGGAAATCACGTGAAGTGAGTACACTAGTAATTCAATAAAATATAACTCAGGTATACAGGCAGTAGGTTTTATCCACTTTCATTTCTTGGTTTGATGTTAAGTGCATGTTTAAACAAATACTAAGTGAATATGGTCTAGCAGGGCGCCACTAGATTATCTGAATCTAGACACGGTTATATCTGATAACCTTTCACATGTACCGGGTTTGAATCCCTTTTTGGTACTTTATTTCTAATAAAAATGAGAGATTTTGCTTTTTGAGCCATATCACTATAAGCACTAATAGTTAGGTAAAAGTAAAACATCTTTAAACCACAGTGGAGTTCATTGAACATAAATCATTTCTCAGATCTTAACATAACAAATGTGTTTCAATATTTTTATAAGTTCACTAGCTCAGATTATATATAACTAATTTAGGATGGCAATTCACTCATCCTTGCATGAAATAGATGATGGGATGTGGTTATAATAATACTAAGAGATCACTAAATATTATAAAATCAATATTTATTTATGGCCTTTAAACAGTTAAACAGCTCATTAATTAAAATGTTGATGACGATGATGATGATGATAATAATAACAATAATGACAAGGGTTTCAACTACAGCTCTAGGACTAAGCCTAAACATAAAACTAATTTTTATAAAGAAATTCATAATTATTGCTTAATTTTAGCATATTTACTTATATCTTAAATAACTAATATTCAACCATTGATGATGATGAATAATCACACTTAACAAAGACTACACTTAATGAAATATATACGCCTCGTTTAATAAAACAAACTAATATTTATTACTACATTTCTAACATATACATAAAAATTTCTAGATAAATATGAAAATTGACATGAATAATAATAATAATAATTGATTATATAACAATCCTCAGATTAATTTTAAGTTCTTCCCCCTTTCCCTTCAAATGTATTTTGTATTAAGTTGGACGTCACATTGACCATGATTTTCACTCCATGAGAAAAGTATTTTAAGAAAAAAAAAATATTATCTGCTCATTAGCACACATACTTTAAAAATCTAACATGTAAATAGAATGTAAAAAAAAATGTTAGTAGAATTGAAAGAGCAAGTTTTAGAAACAAGTTTTAAATTATTTTCTCCCCCCTCTCTTCTACCTCTGAAATGCTATACTTAACTTGAAACAAAATAATCCAATATTCTAATACTACTCATTATTTCACATTCACTCACAATTATACACATATAAAATATCATTATGTATGTGCGTGTTTTATCCCATGATAACAAAATATTATTTAAAACCAAAATAATAATATATTAGTTAAAACTAAAATCATAATACCATAAAAAAAATTGTTTTACACATTAATATTGTAAAATTAATAAACAAATAATTTTCATACATTCAAGATCATTTATGAAGCTCAAAGTTATTTTTAGTAAGACATTCTTGTTTTAATCGATCTGAATAGTCTTTAAAGGTTCTTTAAATAAAATATACCACTTTATTGCTAAAATGTTTCTTAAGACTGATATCATAAAGAAAATAGATATAAAAAGTCATATTACCGATCTTTTGTTTGTGGCGAATTTCCAAGGGTTCAAACTTGTCTTGTATAAGGTTTATATTTCTGCAGCTACCATTTCCGTCTTATTGGGAACAATCTCTTTCTTGAGGTGTATAACTATTTGCTGATGGTGACTCTATTGAGGTTATTTGCTTTAGTGGATAATTTGGAAATCATTATATTAATTTTTCTTCTCTTCCTGTCAAGCATGTGGATGAAATACAGCAGTTGTTTTCACATTTGTAAATTTTCTTGAGTTTAAAATCAGTTGTTGTAACAATTAATTGGACTTGATGATTAATATTTATCAGTAGATTAATTCATCTTCTTTGAATGCAGGTGAATGCTTTCTATTGAGGTTATTTGCTTTAGTGGATAATTTGGAAATCATTATATTAATTTTTCTTCTCTTCCTGTCAAGCATGTGGATGAAATACAGCAGTTGTTTTCACATTTGTAAATTTTCTTGAGTTTAAAATCAGTTGTTGTAACAATTAATTGGACTTGATGATTAATATTTATCAGTAGATTAATTCATCTTCTTTGAATGCAGGTGAATGCTTTCTTCCTTCTATTAAAAACATCTTATTTCTCTGGTCAGTTGAAAGGTGTAGAATATTATTTTAGACACAACATCTTTTCTTTCCTATGTGATGTGCAGCTTCCTCCAGATGGTCCAGCAAATGGGACATACATATAATTTTTCTAGCCCGCCATTTCTTATATTTTCAACATTCAATTTGATAGTTTAATAATCTGAATCAATCACAACAATAATCTTAATAATAATTCAAGACAGCTTTTTATATCCAATTTTTAGCTACCTTAACCAATCAGAGATAGCATCACTTGCTATTTTTGGACAAATTTGTTTTAATTAGATCTCTAATTTATTTTCAACTAAATTATTTTTCAACTGAAAAGTTTAATCCTTTTTCCAGACACTTTTGTTTAAAAAAAAAAATAGACTCAATCCTTATTTCCTTTCTTTTCTTTTTTTTTTTCTTTTAACATCCAGGTAACACTTCAAATCTTTGAGCTTCCTTCTTTAGATCTTGATAAGACAATTTCAAAATTAGAGTTCTGACCCATTATAAGCTTCCAAAGTGAAACAATCATTTACAAAAAAAAAAAATTGCTACAAAGATCGATATCTGATTAAACAGATTTCCTCTTTTAACAAAAAATTGTACAAAAAAAATAATTTGACAGATTTAATACTTCCTTTTCTTTCAATATTTAGGAAATGTAAAATTTTGTATGTAATGTACACACATCCTTCATTCTTTCAAATCATTCATAAACTAACCTTAAATAATATGATTGCTAGCTTAGTAATTATAACCCAATTATTTAATTAAATCTGTAACTTTTAAATCCCACTTATAATTAAAGAAAAGCAAAATAAAAGTATAGAATAAAATATTAGAATTGATCAAGCATAGCTTAGTTTTAAAGAAAGTTAAAATGTTGAATATTTGAAATATAAAACAATTAAATAATTTACACATACATTGCCTATATGTATGCATTATAACTTTGCTTTTTAAAGAAAAATTAAATATTAAATAGTTTAAATGTGTGTATTACCTTTCTATCAACACACAAACAAGTAAAGCATGTAATTGTTGACCCATTCTTTCTCTGTTTAAAGCTTTTAGAACTGGACCTTGTAGGGTTTGAACTTGGATGCCCTACAGCTTCTTTTATGGTTATATAAAAATGTGATGATGATTTTTGGTTTACCTTTTCTACATGCACATTACTATAAATTTAGCTAGTGACTAAATTGTAATGGCACAATATATATATTGGGTAGATAGAGGGAATGTTAACCAATTACTCATAACTGTTTTTTTGTTTGTAATTTACTATGTATCAATAAAGATCTAATGTAAATTAGTTGGTTTCTTTTATTTAAAAATAAGTTTCAGATATGTGGTTCACTCAGCTGCAGCTGGAGATATAGCAATCTGTCTTGTTAATATCCTCTAATTCATGAGTATAAGTCTTTAATTTACTCTTCTGAGAAAATTAATTAAAAATTACTTTAGTTTTTTAGCATTTACCCTTAGTCCTTTTTTTTTTACTTTTTCATGATGTATTTGTAACATTTCTTGAAGCTCTGAAGCATTATGTGAAAACAATAACAATATCAACTACAAAATCGATACAAATTAAATACTCTTCAGTTATGGTTACTCTTCTAGTGGCCCATTTAATTCATAAAGTATTTCTTGTGAAACTGCTGTAAAAAGTTTTGGAAATATAAAATCACCCTGTTGTATTCCTTTTTTCATGTTATTTTATTAGGATCATATATATAATCTAAACATTGTTTTTTCTGCTTTGATAATCTTGATGCTTCAATGCATTAATCATGATAGAAATTTGGATAGATTCAAATGCCTTTCTATAATCTTGAAATCCAGAATAAAATGGAACTGATATTCATTGAATTTTTGTATAACTTATGTCAATAATACTTGAATATGATTCATTGTGCCAAAACAAGTTTTAAATCCAGCTTATTTTTTTAGTAGATTAGAATCTCAAATTTACTATAGACAGTTGTAATTGTAATGTTAGAGATTTGCTATAAAATTAATAGAAAACTGATCATTCTGTAATTTCTATATTTTTTAATCTCATTACTTTTATTTATGAATTATTTTTATTAATTGTTAATATTTGCAATTCATTTATTTACAATTAACTTAAAAATTTAACTTTACTTGCAGTGAAATTATATTAGTCTGTAATTTAGCTAATGGAAGTAATATATATATAATAGTTTTGAAGTTAAACCGTGTGTTAGTTTTGATTAATTCCAAAAAAATAAATAATGTTTCATTGAAATAGCAGCCATCATTGTCATAGTTAACTTTAAAATACAAAAAAGCAACCCGTTAGATCTCAAATAGTAACGAGATTGAGTGAGAGATAAAGAATGAGATCGAGCTTGAAGTAATTGAGCATTCAGAATATATGAATTAACAAAATATATATTTTTTTCTGTTTCACCATTAATTTATTTCAAGTTTATATTAGAAAAAACAGATAAAATAAGTGATCTCTATAAGGCTGAAATACGTTGTGTTTCATCAGCTCTATTTAAACCAGTTGGTCTTTTTAATACACATAGTTTAACTCAAAAACTATTTTATTTACATCATCCAACGGTGAAAACATTAAATATAATATATATATTAGTTTAAATTTTTCTGTAACATCTTTTTTTAACATATGTTTATTTGTTCGTTTTTTTAAAAAGCTTTTTTTTAAATTAATATTTACTATATATATATATATCACTTTTTTTTTTCGTTTACTCTCTTTTTTTTAACGTATTATTATTTTATACATAATTTTGTATTGAAGAATTTAAATAGTTTTGATCCTTATTATATTTTTTACCAATATATTGATATAAATAAAGCTTATCGGGTTACTAAAAGCAATGAAACGTTTTTAAAACTTTGTTCTTATAATAATTTGGTAAATGAAAATTAATTTTAAGCAGTTTTCTATAAATCTGCAAATGCTGGAAGGCAAAAGTAAAATGTATTTCATCAAAAAAAAAAAAAATAAATAAAACAATTACAATACAAAATTGAAAGATGAGCTAAAATAACTAAAACTGGAAAAACTTTAAAAGTTCCATTATAAATGATCAATAACTTGTTTAATAAAAATAAAATTGAATTGTGGGGGAAAAAATATTATTTTTAAGAATTGGAAAAGCAAATAATTTTGTTGCTAGAAAAAAATAAATTCTTGATATTTTTAAATCAGATAAAAAAAAATCTAGTAAATAATATATATATATATATTTTTTTTTTAAAAAAAAAAGGAAATATATTTGACACAGTGAGAAAAAAGTACTAATTTTGAATTTAAAAAATTGATTAGAAAAAGTAGATATTTTATTTAAAACTTATTATTCCGCCACATCAGCATTATACAAAATTATTTTTAAAAATCTTAATAAAGCGAAATAATTATTAAACAAAAATTACTAGTACAAGCTTGTCTTTAGTATATTTATAATTAGCTAATTTTAAAATATAACAAACGGATTACCGTTTAATAATATACTTTTTTTGACATTTATTTTTACTGATAGATTACTTTAAGAATCCGTATGGCATTATTAGAAGTTTGTAACAATGAGTAGAGCAAATTTATTATGTGACAAACGATACTAACATATTATCTTTATGCGTGGATTAAACATATTTTCACTTCACTTGATAGAAACTATTTTTAAAAATAATTTCATGAATTTGCAAATATAATAGTCAGCTAATAACAATTTTCACATAGTGTAAAATTAGCTGTGATATTTATTATCATCATTCACTGAAACTTCATGTGTAATAAAACACACCATATATAATAATCAACTGTACTACTGGAATTTTACCAAATATCTGCTTTTTGTCAGATGAAAATGGTACTATTCACCTTCTAAACATCAAAAAATTTGGTAATAATTAAATGCACTCCAGGATTAGAATTGTTTAAAAATGAGGAAATGAAAAACTCAGCTATAGAATTCTGATTATAGTAATGTATATTGAAAATCACTTTATCCAGAAGATAACAATAGATTGTAACAAATGTGTTTTATCAATAATTCATGATACATCTAAAAACTTATCTGATTCAGAGATAAAGTTACTCAAATAAGTGACAACATAATGATTAGCATCAACAAGTTTTAGATTGATAAAATGAAATTTTGAAATATCTTCTAGATGTTTTTGAAAATGTCCAGAATGTAATATCAAATAATTATTCTCAAAATTGTCAGTATAAATCTTTTAAGATCAGTATCATAAATGCAAATCATGAATATGTTATGTATCATATGTGCTTCATTATGAATGTATTTGAACTTTGTAAATATTCAACATTGTGTTTAAAAATGTGTGATGCATTTATAGTGAGATTATAGTCTTGAATTTAATTTTTTACTCACATTTATATATTGTAAGCTACTTCTTATATTTTTACACAATACTTCAAATATTATGAGGAATTAATATATATTTTGTTATTAAATTATTAAATAAAATGTATTCATAGTTTGATTCATTGGCTATTGCTTTTATTTAATAATTATAATTATGAATTTGTAATAAATTATTATGAAGAATAAGATATGATAAAATGAGCATGCTAGTGATATAATATTAAGTTTTTAAAAAATACTATAATTAAAACATAACTAATGTTATGCTGATCTTGTTTTTATTAATATAATATTATAATTGTCAAAAGTAACATATAGTAGATAAGTTAACTGTTAATTTTTAATAATACTACTAATTAAAAATGAAATCTTAAAATATTAATAATATAATATTTTTATGACTAATCACTTTATATCACATTGAGAACATGAACTATTATAAAAATGTATTCAATAGATGTATTGAAAAAGAGCTTATGTTTTAGTTTTGTTTTATAAATATAAGCACATCTGTCTGTAGTTTTTTTTTTCCAAGTAGGTGAATAATTTATTTTAATTGTTTTATACTAAAAGTTAAAACATATCAAAGAAAAATAATAATAGTATATATTATTTTTTAAAATATAAAATTAATATGTACTGAAATAATTTTATAAATTGAATTGTTATTTTTACTTAATTTTAAGAGAAGGAAAATAAAAATAACTAAAATGATAATTTTATTAATGTTTGCTTAGCTTTATTAATTTTCTATGTAAAACATCAACTTTTCCATTATGGGTGCTTGATTTGCATGTTTAATAATACTAATGATCTTTAAACAATATAATAAAATCACTATATTATTTAAAAAGTGTTAAATTTAATATAAGTTTCAACATATGAATGGTTTTCTTTACTATCAATGTCATATAAAATTGACAATCTATTCAATAAATATTTTTGATCTAATCTTAAGAAGATATATCTGACAGCAGATCCTAAAACATAATTTATTATTTTTTGTAAACATCACTTTAATAAATCATAGTTTTCTTTTTAAATATGATTAAAATTTACTTATATGATATTAACAGTTATTTATAGATTGTCTTAATGTTATTTGTGACATTTAAGTTAACTCCTTCAGATATGTCTGAAATGTACTTATCTAAAGATAAGTATTATCTATATATTTTCTTTGTGCTATACATGATCTTCATGTTAAAAAACTATTTCAAACTATTAAAGATAATATCTGATAATTTATTAAAAAAACAATTGTATTGTTTTTTTAAACCATTTATATTTAATTTTATATTATTTTTATGTGAATAACTATGCTCAGCTTACTATATTGTTAAAGTATTAAACATGCTTTTAGTATAAATGTATGTTTTTATCTTTTTTTAATTACGTTTTCCTGAGAAAAAATTAAAAATATTGGAATTATAATATTATTTGTTATATATTTATTTTAGAATTAATGAGAAAGTATTGTTGTTTTTATGCATATGATCCCTGCTTTGGAGAGAGAGAAATTTTGTGTCATATTAAATGAAAATGATGATGATATAATAAAATGAAAAACACAGAAATGTAAAGTAGAAATGAAATCTTACGAAACTGTTAATATTAAATGGTTAAATACATTTTAGTGAAAAGACACTAATTACTATATATATTAAATCAATTCAACTATTGCTGAATTACTTCAGCAGCACTATCTATATTTGTAAATACAAAGTCTTAGTTTGAGATTTGAAATAAATCCTTTTTTTTTTTTACAAATGCTGTATTATGAGTGAATTTCAAATTTAAAATTAGTTATAATGAAAGAAAGCAATAGTATGAATGTATAATTAAATACCCTTAAATAAAAGTTAGCATCTTATTCTATAAATTTCTGCAAATAATCATAAATATTTAAATAAACACAATACTATCACATATGTAATTGCAAGAAGGCAAGCCAATTTTCATAAATACTGAAATTACAACTATATACATCTACTTTCATTTTCTTTTCCAATATTCAAATTTCATATGAATTCTTGGCCACTAAACCATTTATTTATTTATTAGTTGTTTATTTTTTGTTATGTTGAACAAAATTGTTATTTTGATTGTATACTTTTGTCAAAATATTGTTAATAAAACTTTTACTTAAAAAATAATTTAAACATAAATTGTTTTATAATTTCAAAACCATCTTAAGTATGTACTTAAAAATAAATGCTCTAATTAATAATTAGCTTTTGCAAAATTATTAATTGATAACCATATTTAGAAATAAAAGTCTAGTTCATAATATAACACTAAAAGCAAACTAGCAGTCTGCTCATATAAGATAATGATCTATATTAATTACTAAAATAATGTAACTATTGAATTTATAATAGGCAAAACTCTCTCCATACAGTAGTATTGTCTTGCTTAGAGTGGCACTACTGTGTGGAGAGAGTTTTGCCTATTATAACAACAGTTATGAGCAAGCATGAAAGATAGTGATCATGTGAACTATTGAATTTATATCATCTATCATAAAGATGATGAAAGAGAAAAGATGGATAAGAACTATTAATTGAAAATGAAAAATAATATAACTATTTTCAGGCACATTTCTTTAAAGAACTTTAAGATTTATATTCCAAAAATAAAACACAGTCAAACTAAATTAATACTTTACCAGTATCCCATATTCTTTCAAAATTGACTATACCTTTGCCAAAAATATAGTTGAAAAATATTTTGTTTATACTTTAATTTTTCATATTTACCAACAGATACCTAAACATAAATCAAAAATTCCATATTCCATGAATATTTAAAAAAACATCTATATTAGCAGTGACTGGTATATAATTAAGAAACAAAACAATATTTCTTCCAAGATATATTTTTTTTCTTCTATAAATAATGATAATAGTGATGATAATAATAATAATAATGACAAAACATATGTAAATTTAGTATCTATCAATCCTACAAACCAAAAACATGAAATATTGAAATCAATTATCAAATGATCTAGACACTCACTTAGATCAATTGATAAGCACCACCTCTCCCCCTCTCCCTCCCCCTCTCCCCCTCTCCCTCCCCCTCCCCCTCTCCCCCTCTCCCTCCCCCTCCCCCTCTCCCCTCTTTCTCCCCCTCCCCCTCTGCCTCTCCCTCTCCCTCCCCCTCCCCCTCTCCCTCTCCCCCTATTTCTCCCTCCCCCTCTCCCTCTCCCTCCCCCTCTCCCTCTCCCTCTCTCCCTCTCCCTCTCCTCTCCCTCCCCCTCTTCCTCCCCCTCTCCCTCCCCTCTCCCTCTCCGCCCCTCCCTCTCCCTCTCCCTCCCCCTCTCCCTCTCCCTCTCTCTCTCTCTCTCTCTCTCTCTCTCATTAGATTATCCTATATTTTTAATTAATTCTAATAATTGTCTTTTAGATTGTTATATATTTTTAATTAATCCTAATAACTCTCTTTCTTATCACAGTACTGATTCAATTAGAAAAAAACATTAAAATCACTCATAAATATAATAAATTATATAAATTTATTGGAATTAGTTGTCAAATAAATAAATACTAGTTTGGAAACAATGAAATTCTAAAGATTTTGGTTTTATTCTACAAATTTCTCAGATTATTGCCATGGGAAAAAAAACTATTCAAAGATTTTTTATAATTTCAAGTTAATATAGGGTATATGAGAACAGACTTTCACACCATCCACCTCTCTCCACTCTATCTAATAACACTGATACACCTAAACACATATATGCTGAAAAGATAAATAATCACCAATATACGTATTTCATGCTAAACCAGCAATCATCAGTTGGTCCAGACTATCATCTTTACACACATATATAGTATAAGTGCTCAGATATATATTACGATAGACTATCCTCATAGTTTAATGGACAGGCTTCAATCCACTCCACACTCCAACTCTTCAACCGTCCATCCAATTGAAAATCTGATGATGGAATGCTCAAAGGCCACCCTGAGACCGAGATTATTGTCACACCCATGTTGATCTAAGGTCAATCTGAACCCCACATGTACAGGACATAATCCATTTAATACATATGCAAGGATGGGCAGACATCTCTATAATGTAATAACTGAAACACAGGCTTGTTAAGAAAATTGTTATGTTTCTTTAGTACAATAAATAAATCATATTTATAATTAATTTTCACTATAAAAATGATTTTTAAATGTTACAGACTATTTTTATATTAATGAAATAACATTATAGTTGGAGGCAAATGTTCTAGGGAACTATGTATGAGGAAGCTAACAGAATTATCCTAAATATTAATGTGAAGTTTTATTTTTAGGACTTTCTCAAAGTTTACCATCAAAACATGCATCAGTTTTTAATCCAATATCAACTCACAATAGTTCTGATCCAAGAGGATGTTATTTCCAATAGCAACCAAAAAAATACCATTTTTGATGGCAGCAGATCTGGTACTAGTTGACCACTGACCTTGCCAAAAAACAATTAGCAATTAAGCTAACTGTAATGATGGAAGAGCTATAGTTCAATAGCTTTTTTAGCATAATTTGTCATATGTCATGAACCTTAAGAGACCTTTGGACCAGAAATGGGCTCATAATGTAGAATTTCCTCCTAGATTTATTCATTCATGGCTCAGCTTTGTATTTGGATCTGCCACTATTCAAGCTCTATGACCACAGTTGAGAAATTTATTTGGACCTTCTATATATGATTCCTTTTGCTAAAAGTTTTCAGTAATTTTATGATTTAATTGAAAAAGATTTATAACCACAAATATTAGATCTTCATCATAAATATGGTTGTAATTATAAATTCAGCTGCAGCATGAACAGAATCAAAATATTTTGGATCTCTGAATAAAAAAATCATATGGTTTTAAAGGGGGGGGGGCACCAAATATATACCCTTTTCTGTAAACAATTGCAATTATTAAACTATTTTCAATCTATTTGCCTTTGTCTAAACATCATTATACTTTTGGGATGAAATAGTCAAAAACTTGTATAAAATATTAATTTATAATTATTGTTCAGTGAAATTTATTTTTCATTGCTTTGTTTTTATATTTTATTTGTGAGATACTGCTTATATTATAACTTTAAAACTGATTTAGTAGCACCAATCTCATTTTCTAAATAAGATATTTGAGTAACAATTATATAATTAAAAGAATATTTTAATTTCTGTAAATTTTCCATTAAATAAAAATCCAAACTATAATAAAAAAAAAATCATGCATCTTTAGTTGTTATAATTATGGTTGTTACCACAGGTAAGGAAGTGAAATCAGTTGAGAATAATGTACATAATAAAACAATTTGATTCCACTTTAGTAACATTGTTATATTATGATTATGTTCTCAGTCGCACTTATCGATATTTAGAAGTATATCAAAACAATTAATTAAATTATATAGATAAAGAGTATTCTGAGAGTCCATCATAACTATTTGTTAAATTATATACATATTTTTTTGAAAATGTATTTAATTCTAAAAAAATATATCTCATGTATTTAAAGCTCTCATTAATATTCAAAATAAAAAAACAATGATTTTAAAATATTATACTGTTATTTGACTTACATTTATTTTTCAATTGAAAAAAATAATAATATAATGACAACAGAATGTTTTATTGATTGATAGTTCATAAAAAGTTTAAACACCAGAAGCATTAGAATTGAGATCTGTAGTCCGTGAATCTTGAACTCGAGATTCTAGCATTCTACTACTGCTTAATAAAAAAGGATTTTAAAGTTTAATATCATCAAGGAAAACAGTTTCATAAATGTATTAATGAGTTATTTATTTTTATATAGCTTGATGTTTATGGATTGTAATAAACTAATGATCAGCTTTTCAAGCAAATGCACATGCACTTTATGAATCTTAGTAATAAATGAACTTCTCACTTCCAACACAAGATAAAATCTTTGTGAAAGAATAGAATGAATCATCTATTCTTTCAACCCAAACGCTTAAGTATGGGCAAATCTTAAGTACTGGAAATGAGAGCGTGAAAATATTAACCAATCACTTTAAATTACTTTTATTATGTCTGAATAAATGACGCTACGAAATTTACTAGAATTTACTATACGTCATTCTTAAATGAAATTAAACATATGTAAACGAGTTATTTATTTTTATATAGCGCAATATTTATGAATTGTAATAAACTAATGATCAGCTTTTCAAGCTAATGCACATGCGCTTTATAATAAATGAGAAATATTCATTTATTATTAAGATTCATAAAGCACATGTGCATTAGCTTGAAAAGCTGATCTTAGTTTATAAATGTATTAAATAACCTTCACACAACAGCATATTTTTTTTTTCCTTTCAAACAACCTGTTAAATTTTGATTTTATCACAAAAGCAAAAATTCCTATTTCAAAATAGCCTTAGCAGATCTCAGTCTATACATTAAGACATACAACATTCGCAGTGAAAATAAGTATTAAAATGATACTGTATATGGAACATACATATATTTCATAAATAAATAATATAAAAACTCTGTCAGATAATGAAAAGTATTGTTGTTTATAATTAATGTTTTTTTTTTTTTGCATTTGGGTTGCTCTGTTTATCACGCTTTATTCGTGTAGAATAATATATTTAATAAAAGTATTTTTGCTTAATATATTTTTTTTACAATTACATTTGTTGCTTTAGGTCATTAGATAATTTTAAATAAGCCTTTTCAATCATTTTAAAATCTTCATTTTTTTTTTCAAAGATTGTCCCAGACACCAAAATTGATCGATTAAAAATAATGTGTATTGTTAGCATTTATATGCATTAAATAAGTTAAAACTATATCGGATTAAAATCGCTCCAATCATGGCATGCAATACATTTTACTATATTTTTGTTATATGATATAAAAAATATGTATACTTTAAATGAAAAGATATTTTAAATTGTAAAATATTATTATGACTTTAATTTTAATAGAAGTTCAAAACATATATTTAACAATATTTAAAGTCTCTGAATTAAAAATGTTTAACAAAAGAACTATTTTAAAATTAGATTTGCCTCTTTTTTTCGTATTGATTGCTGTAACAGTTCTAAAGAACCAGTCAATAATACTAGAAAATGATTAATGTATGAAGGTAAAACTAAGAAAGGAAACATTTATTTTCTTTACTTGTGACAATAAATGAAACAAAAGAATTTTAATTTCACATGAAAATGAAAACAAAAATGAATTCTGTTTTCTTATTGATTGTAAATTGATTACTGTGGGATCATCACTTAGCGCTTTGTGATTTGCACACACGAGATACTTCACTAAATAAAATAGAGAAAATATTAATTTGTTGTGTATAATGAAATGGAAAAAGAAGAGTAAACCTCTTAAGTTGATAAATCAATAATAGCAAGAATAATGAATTTTTACTAAAATATTGTTCAAATAATATAACGCTTAAAATACTGACAAAATTATAGCTTACAGTAATATTATTTCATATATATATGATAAAATAATCTATTATAATCAACTATTGGAAAGTTAAAATAAAGATACAAAATATCTACGGCTTCCAAACCTCTAAAATTCCCATCATCTAAGTTAAGATATGAATATGGTTTTTTGTCCTACAATAGTTCTCATCGTCAATCCACTAGGAAGAATTGGAGGATGAAGTAGATTGAAGCTTGTCCATTAAAGTATGAAGATTGGCTATCTTAATATAAATCTGAGCACTTACTGTATATATGTGTAGAGAAGATAATCTGGACCAATTGACGAGAGCTGGTTTAGCACAAAATACGGATATTGGTGATTATATTTTAGACATATATGTGATCAAGTGTATCAGTGATATGAGATAGTGTGAAGAATTGAGGATCGTGTGAAAGTCTAAGATCAAAATACCCTATATATTATAAGATGAAGATCTCAAGTTTAATCCAGTTTTCTGGATTTGATATATCTTTTATTTTCTATAGCTTAACATTAATTGATATTGTTAAGCCATGGTAGTTTCCTTATCTAATTACATTGATTTTGTAATGTTTATCACTCTTCATTCTCACTTTTGATACATTTAGTAATTATTCTTTTCATTCTTATATTGTTCCAATAAATTTGCTTATTTCTTCTATTTGTATCATCTCTTTTTTGGTATTTTTATAATCACTTGAGATTTAAGTTAAAATTCCAAACATAGAATGTATTATCAATCCTTTAACAATATGTTAATAATACTTGTTTCTTTACTCATTCATATATTTTATTTTTGATCCCTGCTTGCTATTTCTTATATAAAACTTAGCAAAGTGATCAGAAATAGCTGTAATATTTTTTTATAAAGCATCCATGTTTCACATTCATAGATAAATTTCAGTAAAATACATTTATTAACATTCTACTTGCCATATGTTTAGTATATATTTTTTATTATTATTAAATTATTTTTACTAAATATACTCTATACAAGTTTAATTCTGTGATTAATTTCATCTATTATGTTTTTAGCTGTACAGTAATCTATCCAAGATATTTTTAATTCCTAATTCAATATTATCAAATTTTTTTTTTTTTGAAAAAACTATTGATCATCATTTTAATGTTTTTAGCATTTATCTATAGTCATTCTTATTATTTTTTATCCGATAGTTCTTGTAACTCTGTAAAAACAACATATATACAAAATTTTAACAACTCTTTTTTTTTACTTTCTCTAAGTGAAAAGTTTGGAGATATAAAATTATTTTAGCATATACACTTATTAAAGTTAATCTTCTTAATATCATAATTCAATGCAATTACAGCTGGTATATTTAGTTAAATATTTTTAGAATTTGATAATAATCAAAATATATTTTTACTATTTAAAAGTTTTAATTACCATAAAAATGCTTATAGGCTAAACTAATGTATTTGAACATATATTGGAATCAACTATCGTTTACACATGTATGTCCTGTGTATCAGTTGTGTGAGATGGAATGGAATACTGAAGGGAGCTTGAAAATCTGTATTCAAATCCTATGTATATGTATATATATTTGTGCAGAAATATATAAAAGAATGACTAAAAGAAAACAATTTAGTTGGATTGAAAGTTTCTTATCATATACCAAGATTTTTTATTAAAATTAAACAACCCCTTGTTACTGCAAAATTAATGACATCCGAATTTACTATAGTTATCTCAAGAGATTATTTCATAGCAAACACACAATGTTAAAAGTTTTTATTGTCCACCTTGCATACCCAAGCACACACCTTAAACATTTGTTTTTGAATGCCTTGCATTCAACTATTTTTAAAATTAATTTTATTATTTTTTTAAAAATATAACTTAATTAAATTTTTTATATAACTTTATTAAATTTAAATCTTATATCTCCCTTGTTCTGCTAAATATACATCAACATACATATATACTTTGATAAATACTAAAATTAAAATAATTTCCTATAATATTGCAATCATTTTTTTTTTTTTTACATTTAAAATAAGCTTTTATTTAAATATAAATAGAAGATCTTGATCATAACAGCATTCTAAAAAAAAAAAAAAAGTTTAAAATGGAAAAATAACTTTACCTCATGAAACAAAAATAGACACAACAGTTCATTTTATTTCAAAATCAAATGTTTGACTGCAACTATATACGATTAAAATAAAAATAAAAAACATTTTATTTTAAAACTTGCATATATATATATATTTAATTCACAGTGAGGGCTAACTATTACAATATATATATATATATTGTAACTATATATTTAGTCCATAAGGGTTAAATATAATTTGTAATAAAAAAATTATTTAAATAAACATAACTCTATATTAAATAAACTTCATTGTTGTTAAGCTATATAAAGTCTTAACTATGTGTTCTAATTTATCAATAAAGTAGTTTGTTAAACATGCTTGGATAATAATTTGCTAAGGTGATATCAATTAACTTGTTTAATACACCTGGGTCTCTTTTTATGTGGACTTATTTAACACGAAGTTAAGCGATTCATGTTTCACCGGAAGTCGACCTCTGATAATGCGCTATTACTTTAAATAATACATTTTGCATGCTTACATTATATTGAAAGCAATAGTACATTATTGGAATTCGACTTTCATCTTAGTAATGTCAATGCTTTATAATAGTAAGATTTTATGCAATAATGAAATTAAAATCATGATTTCCACATTTTATGTATACAGACATTAAATTTTACAAGATTATAATGTAAATTTGTTCAAACATTGTGCGTGTTAAATTTGCATTTTAAATTGCATTCTGTTTTTGCTTTTTAAAAAAGAACGTAATCAATTATTATTTTCTTATTAATGACCCTAAACATTAATGTGCTCTTAAATTCCAACGAGAGCTAAATGTTTGTATGTCTGGATATCGTGAACTTCATAAAAAATTAATAAAATCATTATCTCAAAGATTAATTACTAATTACATTGTCACCAGAAAACCATTGATACAACATGAGTGTGAAGTTGGCGTTAGTTGTATTTCCTCTTGTGAAAAATTTGATTTTTTACCAGTTTACAAACAAACATGTTTTTCGGCAAATAGCAATAATAATTAAAACATTATAAAAAAATGTAAATTACTGTACTGTAAATTATGCATAAAAATATATTATTTTGAATAAAATTAAATATTGTAGTTAAAAAAAGTTTGTCTTGTATCATTTTTTTTTCAAATTTGAAATTTTTTATTAGTCATATTTTATTTTCTTATTTTTTTTTTTGCATGAATTTTAAAGTAATTTTACATTGGTGCTTTGCTTTTATGCGAATTTTGAAAAATTACAGACCGCATCCCCCCTTTTCTATGTAAGTTACGTCTATTTTTGTGCAATTTTGTTTGCGCGTGTTTTCTCAGGAACCTATCTATCGTGTAAAACAAGAGCCAGGTGTATATGTTTAAAAATCCAAATTGATATATAAACCTGGAAAAGAGACAGTTCAAAGTATGCAATGTTTTAAATTAATTGCAGTAAATAAAGTTATTACTATTTGTAAAATATGGTTATTAATTTATATTAAAGTTTCTATTTTTGCTACTTTTCAAAGTAAGATACATTTAATAAAACAGTAGTTCATCAAATATTAGTAATTCAAATAACATTTGTTTAAAGTTAGAATTTAAGACAATAAGCTTAAAGATAACTGGTTGAAATAGATAGGTTTTAACTTAAATAAGTTTTAGTAGGCAAAATTGAGCTTTATTGCTTTTAAAGTATTGGTTATATTCAGTATATGTCTGTGAATGTTTGCACATGTGTGTTAAAAGTTTGGAAAATTTAATAATGAATTATTAAAAGTAATATATTTTTAAAAGTGTACATTAAATGTAGACAATTTTGAAGAACTATTAAGGTGAAAAAAAAGTGTTATTTTAAATAAAATATGTTTGATTGAAAATGATTAAATGTTTTTTATTAAATTAAATAAATGAGTTTTTTATTAAAGAATTAAATAAAGTTAATAAAAATTAATTTTATGATTAATTAATTATCAGTCTAAACATCATGTGTCTAAAAATATATTCTTGGACATTTTGATTAGTAAAAATTCAAGGTCAGTCAATTATAAGATTAAAATTATGCTATTGTTAAAAAATTTAATTTAATACTTTGATTCAATTGATTAAATTTTAATATGGTACAGTCTGCAGTAGATATAGAACATACACATGTGTATAAAAAGAAAAAAAAAACAAAAAAAAACATTATTACTCACAGATTATTTTATTATTTTCACTTAATCAGTTTAAAAGTTTTTCAGTTCATTTTATTTTAAATTGTTTATTATTTTTGTTAGTTTAAGAGTCAGGAAAGAGGTTAAAGTTATCCTTGTATTGTTACTCTATTGTACATATTAACATATTCATGAAATAATAAATCACTGAAAGATGCAAAAACTATATTATTTCTTAAAGAAAATTATAAAGCATCTTGAATGGAAAAAGTTATTGGAAAACTATAAGTCATCTAGAAATATATATGTTTATAGACTTTCAGTTAATCACACTTTTGGCTAGTAAGTCATTTAATTAATATTTTATTGTAACTTTTAAATTTGTTACTTACACTAAATCTAATTACTAAAGATGATACCCACTATATTTTGATAAAGTTCTGATTTTAGAATAAATCATTTATGTGAAGAAATTATTTAATGAGAGATATTTACTCTTAACTTGTTAGAAAAAAAGTTTGAAAACTGTTATAATTTTATTAAACCAAAAGAATTGCAGTAATGTGTTGATTTGAAATTGTCACTAGTATTAAAAAACAAGATAAATATGATAGTTTTAAACTGTTTTAATAAATCTAATGAAGGAAAATGTCATCAAAATTGACTTTCTCAATATTGTAGAAAAGATTTTGTTAATGCAGACAAAATAATACTTAATTGTTATTATAATTTATTAATTTACAATTCATCTATCTTTTTATTTAAAGCATATTTTTTTATTTTATTAAATACGAAATAATTAAATTCACTTCATGCTTCAATATTAACAAAATAATGTTTAACTTTATAATGGAACTATTTGTTACTAGTCTTTTGTTGGCCTTGCTATACCTGCTCTTAGCTCATTTCTTTAAGTTTATATTACAATTGCAAACAATTTGTGTCAAGAAATTCCTACTCTGACCTGTTGTTGTCATTTAGAATAATGAAAGACTGCCTTGTTGTATATTTCTTTAAAAAAAATAACAAAAGGACTTCTCAATTAAAAGAGTTAATTTTCTTTTAAAATTTAAAAAGCTTTTAATTCTTAATTTAAATGGATGAACAAGTATAACATATATTTATATGTTTTACAAATTTGAAGTAATTTCTATTATTGTGTAATTATGCATGTTAAATAGATTTAGTAAGAAGATATTTAGGTAAAAGGTTAAAATATCTGGGTAAATGATTTTATTTTAAGCATAAAGCATTAACCTTTTGAGCACTGATTATTTTATTGGCTGAGTGAGGTTAAAGTCTAAACTTTTAATTGGTCAATTCACAAACTCAACGGTCAAACTCAATGGTCAAACGGTCAAAATATATTCATCTTTTAATATTATATTCACTTTAGTTTTGTTTGTAAAAAGTATATTAATAATTTGTCAGGTTATAAAAATGAATGAAAGTTTTTTCAAAAATAAATTTTTATTTATAATTATAAAAATATTCGATAGCGGCAAATCTAAAATGAACATTAGTAACCAACTAAAAAGTGTTGCTGATGTCAGTGATTTCTTTCTCAGTTTTACATTCCCAAAAAGTAAACAATTTTTATAAAATCTTATATATTTTTTATAATAATTTTATTTTTAGCATATTTTATCAAAATAATTTATAATATGTCAAAAAATACTTTTAAAATGATCTAAAACATTCATTTATCACTTTCAAAATGAAACAAAAGAAATCATAACAGTGGAAGTAATTGACAAGTAAATTTCTTTGTCCTCAATAGTTGAGAGCCAATTAATGCTCAGAACAGACTGCCTCCTTCCTCCCTTTGTTAGACCTTCAATGTAAGTTTTATTGATTTTTATCTTGTAAAATAATTCAAGAGAGGACAGCATCTTATGGAACTTTTTATAACCTTTCAATTGACGGTAAAATCTTTATCTTAGCATTAAAAATGACAGAATTCAAATGACTTGAAGTGACTTCAAGTCATCTCGTAAAACTCCATTGAAAGATTAAGAGTATTGGAATAATATTTTTCCTTTATAATAGAATGCCTTATCATACCCAGAGTAAAAACAGCCTTTTTATATTTGACATATAATTATGAATGAAAATGTTTTGGGAGTTGGTGTGCATAAGTTTAGATAGTTTATAAAATTTTAATATTTAATGTTTTATGCAATCATGGTGTGTAAGTTTATATAAAGTGGTAGACAAAGTAGAGGTATTATTATGCTTATGAATGTGTGAGAAGTTTATTTGTTTATTATTGTTATTATTAAATTCATACATTGTGTAGTTATTAATTGACATGCTGCTTGGAGAAAAGTATCAATTTAAGCATTTTTACATAGGTTTTTTATTGTTATTTGTATATGTTAAGCCACTCCATGAGAAAGAATGTGGATTTGTTGTTTCAGCATTGCCAGGTCAAGTTACTGGGTGTCTATTCAAATATTTTATATAATCCAATTTGCTTTTAATTTAGTTTTAGTGTGTATTTTTAATATGTGAGAACATTTTAAAGCATGTCTATCTTTGAGATTATTTTATTAGCTCTACTATAATTTAATTTTAAATATGTTCATTTGATTATTTGTATTAAGCTTATCTGTTTTCATTGTCCCTCATAGATATTAGTATAATAGTACTGTTTGATTATTTTGCATAATATTAAGCTATCTTTACCATTCCATGAGAAGTAAATTTTCACACTGATTTTCAGACATTGTTGCCTCTGTAATTTATTTAATATCATACTAATGGCTCATGTATAAGCATATATGTATGTTATTTTATCTGCTATATATAATAATAAGAGATAGTAACAAATAAAATGTAAGAACTTCTTGGGTAATATAAATATTTTTTATTATTAATTTTGTAGGAGTGTTTCAGAAAAGAATGTTTTTTTTTCAAAGTATACCATTATTTCTGTTAGTACAATGTGTTAGATTAAAATTAATAATTATTGTAAATATTTATTGTATTAAATATTATTATTATCTTGTAAATAAATATTTTTGCTATTTATTAAATATGTTTGTTTTCATTGCCATAATTACATTCCTGGATCCAGAAAATCTAATATAATCAAGTTTTATTATTCATTATTATTCTATAAAAGAATACAATTCAAAAATCATATAAAATTTATATACCTATTTTGTTTATTTATTTTACCTGGTAGTTTTTGGTTATGCATACTATGGCCACCTAGGTGATGCGGCAGAACCACCAAGAAGCCTGCAAGTGATAAATTTCTTTAAAAAAATGGCTCAAATCATCGATGGACAAAAGAAAAAAAAGGCTGAAATCATCAATGGAAAAAAATAAAAAATGACTGAAATCATTATACCAGAATTGTAATAAGATACACACTACATTTTTAGCTTTATATTAGGTGTATTTTCTAATGCTCTACCTACTGCATTATTTTTTTTTAATTAGATATATTCATAGGTGTTATAAATTGAATATTTACATAAGAAGAAATTTAGAAATATTTAAATAGTAATTTATATGCTAATCATGCATTATCTAAAATGTTGAAATATTTGATTTTTGCATTTTTGCATTTTTGTTTGCCTAAGACAAGATATCCTCTGATAGACTCATAAAAAAAAGAATATTTAATGTATAACTTAAATAGTTATTGCATTTAAAAATGTTAAAGTATTTATCACAAAAACATTTTTCTTCTATCAAGTACATCAGTGAACTCTGAGATATAGATAAAGTATAGAACTAGTATATAAGTTTCAATTTTAAGAAGAAACAGAGTTTATATAATAAGAACCTGAGATTTTAATATTTGCAAGATATTTTTGTCTATATAAGAGTATGCATCCTTTGTGGTAAAAATTTGTAGGTATTATAGTATTGTCTTACCTATGTAACCTAACCTGCTCCTGCATATGTAGGATGGTTACAATATGTATTATAATAATAACTTATAGTTATTATTAACTTAATATTAACTTCATATAGGAATATTTTAAAATACTTTTATCTTTAATGAAACTATTTATAAATATAAAATTTATTTGACTAAATTAATATATATATATGTGTGTGTATTAAAAAAAATAAAAAAAAAAAAATAAACAGTGAACTTTAAATAATATATACCTTAATGTCAAGCTTTTGAGTAATTGCCAGATTTGAAGTTGAGAAATATATATATATATTAGATCTTAATATTTATTGATAACAATTAATAATTGAATTAAGCATGAAATTGTAACAAAACACAAGGAGATTCTTTCGTTTTTTTGTTTTTGAAGAGAAGAAAAGAAAATGATTTCTCTTTAAATAACTTTTTCTTTTATAAAAATATTTCTATTCAATGTTGGAATAAAATAGTAACTGTTCCAAATTAAGACCTATGGATTAAAAGACTACAAGGAAAAATATTTTAATTTTCTATTAAATCTAAAGAAAGAATAGCAATATAAAAGAAAAGAACATCTGTTTGAGTTTTTGGAAACTACGTTATTTTAACACTTCATTATTCTACAAATATATATATATTTAAAATAATTATATATATATAAAGAATTTTACAATGTGCAGTGAGTAGAATAATTATTGTATCATAAAGGTTTTGAAACCAACTGTCATGCTAAATTGAAATATTTGTTGTATAGATTGTCTAATGATAATAGAAAAATGGAGAATAAGAACATCAATATTCGAAGGATATTTACTTTATATTGTATCAATCAAATCATTGGATATTATTAACAGTTTATCAATTAAGGAAAAATAAATCATCATTATACCAATGGATTAATATACTTCGTAAGAGATCTTCATTAGGATTATGAATTACAGACTTAAATATCTTCTTAACTCTGGAAAATAAGTTTTCTTTATTTATTTATATATATTAAATTAATACTTATATTATTTTAATATGTTTATTATTACTATTATTATTATTATTATTATTATTATTATTATTATTATTATTATTATTATTATTATTATTATTATTATTATTATTATTATTATTATTATTATTATTATTATTATTTTTATTTCAAATTTGGCATCATTACATTTTAATAGGAATATCTAAATTTAATATTATAAACATGAATTGAAAGTTTGACATAATTCATCAAAATTGAATGAAATATAACAAAATGGTTATTATTTAACAGATATTTAAATTAGGTTTATTATATTTATTATATAATATAATAAATGTTTAATGTATTTTATTTATTATAAATACATATAATATATAAGTTATACAATTATGAAACATATAAATAAGAACTGTAAATAAATTAATAAGTTATATAAATTATTAATTTTTGAATCTAGATATTGTTTTTATATGTTTATTTTTGAAAAGTTTATTATAGTATAAAATTTTATCATAGGGTATTAGATAAGAATATTATTTATTAATCTTTTGAAATGATAAAATTCATCCTTTATTTTTATTAATATTTTATTTATCTTTTATTGTTTATTAAATATTGAGTTATTAACTTGACCTCTGCTTAATCATTATTATATTATATTATATATTTATTATAAACATACAATTATAATTAATAACATAACAATTATTCTATATATGTATATTAATATTATAAACATCATATGAATATCAGTTATTAATTAATAGATAATGACTTGTTTTAAAATCAACCCTGAAAAGAACTAATTGCAAATTCTCCATGAAATTGAATATTGTGGCATAATGGTGACTGAAAGAGGGATGAAAGGTGGATGAACTAGTCTAAATTATATCAAGGTTTATTTAAAAATTATTGAGCTAGCATAATAAATATGGATATAATCATGGACTTAGTATTTTATTGATTCATTTCTAGCATTCTACTTGAAGACCTAAAGTCTGATTGTAATGAAATGCATATCCTCTTTCTGGTGAATTCAATCATCCTGTTATATTTGATGAGCCTAATTAGGGTTTTATATTGAATATAATCATCCTGTTATATTTTATGAGCCCAACTTAGACTTTAAATATAATCATTCTGTTATAGTATATATTACAATATTTTTTGATGTGCATTCTGGCATCCATTGATTACTCTGGTTGACATTGAGTGGCACTATTGTATGTAGAGTTTTGCCTATTTTAATAACAGTAATGTGCTAGCATAAGAAATAGTGATTATGATCATGTGATGTATTAAAGCATGTTAGAATTTCAACTATATAACTAGCATGTGGCAATATATATATATATATATATATATATATAAAAGTTTGAATGTTAATGAAATCCCATTTTGGAGACTGAAAATGGTAAACAACATACATGGTAAGAGGGTTCACCTTTCACTTGTTTTAATCATGTATCATAATCTTATATTTCTAGAATTATATAAATTTGCACCTGTGATTCAAATAAATTGATGTATTCAACAGCTCACTAAATTATGGTAATTACTCTTAGTATGCAGGTGAATATTATTAATTGTAAAATTATGGAAATATAATTTGAAATGTATTCTAAAAGCCATTCATAATGAATTATTTTTCTCCAAAATTTATATAAATATGTTAATTGTAATATTTTAAATAAAAATGAGAAAGAAAACTTGTCATAAATTTTTTAATATAAATATATATAAGATATTCATTAATACGCACATACTTGCTGAATAATGAAATTTTTTTGAAAATATTTAACTTATTTACTAATCATTAATTTAACAATAAGAAACAGCTACCATAATAAATATTTATATATAGAATTAGGAATGAATATAAAAATTTACAATTCACAATTTTAAAATAAAGGACTTGTGAAGAAAAAATTTTTGTCATTGCAAACTATTTTATTTTTTTTTTTTTTTCAACATATACATTTCCTTTCCGGATAGGTCATTTTCCAGAAAATTAATTAAAATACCTATCAACATTCTCAATTGTTGTTTTGTTTTGTTTTTTTTTTCAGTTTTAAAATGTGAATTATGGAAACATTGCAGAAGTAAATTCATAAAAGCATAATTTTATATTCAGTTCATTAAGTAGAAAATACTGTTTTAAGTCCATAATAAATAAACAATGGTAAATGTGAAATCTATAAATTATAATAGTAAAAAATGCAAATCATGGCAAATTAATACTTAAATATTTTTCAGTCTGATATAAAAAATTATTAAGTGCATGCATTTGTTTGGTAAACAAAAATTAAATGAAGTGTGTAATGATAGAATGCAGAAACGAAAGTAATAAAATGTTTTATTACTGAGCACAAAATTATAAGATAAAATATAGTGTATTTTAATACTAAACTCTATATCAGAAGTCAAGCATTAGTGGTCAAGTAGTCAGCACAGCTGCCTTACAAGCAGTTGTCGCAGGTTTGTGGTTTCGCTTCCCGGCCAATACTTTGACACATGAAAAAAAAACTCTACATCAGAATCCATCACCCTTAAATAAATAAATGTCAAGATAACTAATTAGTTTAGTTAGTAAAGAAAAGAAATGGTTGAATAAAATTTGCTATATATTTTTACAGCATTATTTTATTTTATGTCCAGTCTCTTCATATGACTATAATAAAAAAAATTACATTTTTAAAACGACTTTTATTAGTCACCAAAAAAAATTTTGGTTTACTACAATGATAGAATGGCTGACTTTAAAAGTCAAGGTCCAGAATTATTTTCTGTACTCAAATTTCATAGAAGTCCAGAGTAATAAAGCATTCAATTAATATTAACTTTTATAATTGCCATTATTATTTTATCTTTTATACCACAAGATTAAACACATCACACACAGTCTATATTATTAGTTTTAAATAATGGGCATTGAAAAAGTTGCATATATAAATTGTCACTTTTATTTATATATAAGACAAATCAAACTGCAAATACACACATGATCTATTATACCATTACAATTTTAATTTGATGTTTTAATAAATCATCTGATAAAGCAAGAGCGTTTAATAAAATTATGTGTTTATTTTTTCGAATATTTGAGATAGAGTGTTTAGGAATTGCTGTAAATTAAACCTTTAAAATTTTTAAAAAATATACTTTGCATACGTTGTATTCAGATGGAAAATACAGAAAATTAAAAACAATATGGATTTACAATAAAATATTTACTTACAATATTATAAATAGATTTGAAACTAATTTACTTATTTATGACTAATACCAAAAAATTTCAGTAATACTGATAGAACATAATGTGCATCAATGCTAATATAACGATAAATAGAAATAAATTATTAAATGATAAAATGAACAAGTTTTTCATTAAAACTTAACCCAGTGGCAAGAGAACTGTTTCAAGAGATGAAGTTTTCAGGATTAATTCTTAGTTAGGAAAACTAAAAACAAAATCTTCTTGAATAATTGATGAAAATCGATTCTCATTTTATAATTGATGTAATTATTGTATCACCATGTAATAATGATAATTGGTTGCATTTGTAAATTTATTTACTTAACACATTCATTAGTATTAGTCTCAGAAAAGAAACTTTATAGAAATAAATAATTTTAAAAACTTATACATTAATTTACATTAGACAATATTTTAATAAAAGTATTTCTGGTTTAAAATTTTATAAAATATAAGTAGTGATAAATTAGTGAAGATTTATTTTTTTACTAAAATACTTCATAACAATTAGTTTTTAAGGCATAATTATTTGAGTACGGTATATTTTTTAGTTATCAAAAAACCATTTAAAAATATACATTTCTAAAACTGAAAACTATATGAACATATTATAATTATTCACTTATATCTAATAATATACTGGATTGCAAAGTTTAAAAAAACAATTGGGTTCCCAACTCAAATGGATGAATAACAAAATAAAAAAAATTATTAAACATTTTTTATTACAAAAGTTAGTCCTAATTTTTAAAAATAAAAAATGTAAAATTTAAACACACACACACACATATATATATATATATTCTTGCATGCTTTTATGTTAGCATGTATTTCTTGAAATAATATGACTAAAATCCTATCATTTATTTGATTTTTCAGGTTTTCAAAAGCATCACATGATCACATCTCCAATACTAGCACATAATTATTTATAAACAAAGCAAAGCAAAACTCCACATAGTAGTGCCACCTGTGCTAAACAGAGTAATCAATGGATGACAGAAGGCTTGTGCATAAAATCCCTATCTAATGCCTACTCATCCAATATCCCCAGACTAGTTTTTGGCTTGTGGCCTTCATCAGTGAGGAGGTTTGGATCTGAGAGCACTGCATCTCCTAGGATCTAATGCAACCCTCTAGCAACCACCTTTTATCTCTACTTAACTACAAAACTATGAGCATGAAATTGAAAACACAAAAAATATTTTCAATCTAAGCTCAATAGCTTATATAGTCATATGGGTCTGAACTGAGTTCAGCACCCATACATTTTGGTGTCTTTTTAACAACCATAGCCACCACTACCCTATTAGTCAGGATTGGTGGCTATGGTTGTTAAAGAGCCAAAGACACCAAAATGTATGGGTGCTGAACTCAGTTCAGACCCATATGACTATATAAGTTATTGAGCTTAGATTAAAAATATTTTTTGTGTTTTCAATTTTATGCTCATAGTTTTGTAGTTAAGTAGAGATAAAAGGTGGTTGCTAGAGGGTTGCATTAGATCCTAAGATCTAGATGCAGTGCTCTCAGATCCAAAGCTCCTCACTGACGAAGGCCACAAGCCAGAAACTAGTCTGGGGATATTGGATGAGTAGGTATTAGATAAGGATTTTATGCATAAGCCTTCTGGCATCCATTGATTACTCTGTTTAGCACAGGTGGCACTACTATATGGAGTTTTGCTTTGCTTAGTTTTTCAAAAGCATGTTCATAATTTTGATAATGAAATCCATCTGAATCTTATTTGGATATGCTCATGGGTTTACACCATCAATTTTTTTGAATTTGGTGCACTCTTATAATAAATTACATTGTTCCAAAATATGGTCAAAATAAAATAATTTTAATTTGATAATTTCTTATTTAAAAGAGTTACAGTCTAATATAGTAGAATATCTACTTATTTATTTCTTAGCTGTGAATAGAAATTTTAAAATATTTGATGATAGATACAATTTAAAAGTATTAATGTATTTGTATTCTTTTTCAGGTTTCAATATTCACATTATACAGAATCTTAGGAAAAAGTACTCTTCATGGTTTCATGTAGGATGCAGTGTCAAACTCTAAAGCATAAGATCTTCAGAATAATTTTATTTATAGTACTTTGGCAATCAAATTTTTAGAAATGTAAAAGCAACAAAGCTATTCAATTATCTATTTGCTTATATTAACATTATAGCTTGAAAGTTGATAATTTTCACTTTTAAATTAAATGTTTGCATTCCTATTTTAAAATTATTTCCAAAAGTTATTAAATTGAAATCAAAACATAAAATTGGTAGTAGTAGTAATTTTAAAATATGTTTTTATATTTAAAAATCATTTGTTTAAATAAATATAAAATTTAAAAAAAAAAACTAAAAAAGAGTCCTAAAATTTATTAAATTCTCATAAAAAGGTACGATTTAAAAATCAGAAATAAATAATTTTAAAACTTTTTTTTTAAATAAAAATATGATAAATCTATTTAAACAGTTTAATTAAAAATATGAACGTTATTCCTATTCTAATGCATTCATCAATGCATTATACATAAAACCTTACAAAAAAACATAAGTAATACTATTTAAAAAATAACTAAAATATTCTGAGGTTGTATTGACTTTTTTGTACACCAAGTGACAATAATATTATATTATATTTATGTATTTAATTAATTATATTTTCAAGATTATTTTTATAATATGCTTCTTTATATATATTCTACTCTGAATATATTTTGATTGTCTTTATCATTTAAATTCAGTTCCTAATAATTCAAAAAGTTATTAATCCTCTAAGCAATAAAGCTATTCAGTTATTTACTTATAATTGATTTATTTCAATGTTTTGAATGTTGGATAAGAAGACATTTTATTCAATATATATATATATATATATATATATATATATATATGAATATATATATATATATATATATATATATATATATATATGGACAATTACTGAATGCACTTTATGCCACTGAAGCCAGATTTATAACACTTCTGAGCAGCAGAATACAGTGCACAATTCATATAGAATGCTAATTAGTGTTCTATATAAATTGTTCAAAGCATCCTGCAGCTGAATCTGGATTCAGTGTCCAAAAGCAAGCTTTGCCATTGTCTACATAAGTATACTGGATAAAACTTCTTTTTAGACATTGTTCAAAATATAGAAATAAATCAATTACAATTAGCATAAAGATAATAAAAATATTTGAATATTATTTACTTATAATAAACACCATAGCTTAAAAATTAATAATTTGCATTTTTAAAATAAAAATTTACTTTGATATTTTAAAGTTATTTCCAAGAGTCATTGAATTAAAATCAAAACAAAGATTTTAGTAGTAATGATTTTAAATGTTTTTATATATAAAAATATTGAGGTCATATGAAAACCAATCTATTTTTTTAGAAAAAACTATCAAATTAATTTGACATTAAAAGGCTACAAAAGGTATATCATACTGCACAAAATTTTACTGTCTTGATTTCTTAGAATTTTATAAATTGAATAAGTGTCCATCTTAGTGCTTTTGTAAATGTGTCATATTTTGCAAAAAAATATTTAATATGAATTTTTTTCTAACATAGTGTACGTATTTATATCTTTTGTTTTGCATTAGTAGTATTTCATACCAGTTATATTTTAAATGTAAGTAATTTTATTTCTTAATTTTTTGCAATTTATGGTTAGATTTTTTTATACAAATATTATGTATTTTATAAGTAATGCTTAAAATTATTTTAGTTGCCTTACTTATTTTAAATGCATCTTAATTATATTATAAGAATACTTCTTTCATGGACAATATCAAATACTGGTTATAGCAGTTATCTTATAAAAAATTTTGCAGCCTAGGAAAAATATTCAGTAAATATTTCAGTCTAAAATAAATTATTTTTAATTATTTTAAATTTCCATTTGGCACTTTAACTATATCATAAAATAACATTTTTTCATGAGCATTGTCAGATAATTGTTCTAGAGTTTAAATTTTTAAAACTCCTTGTAGCCATTGCAGATTAATGTTGTAGATATAATAGAAAGATAATTAAAGGTCTATAGATAAAAATAAAAAGTATAAGGTTTTACTAATATATTTAAAAATCATCAAAATCAAAGGTGGGTATTATGACATATGGGAAAAGGGGGTCAAAAAATAAAAATTAAGACAAGCCAAAATTGAAAAAGACAAGGAGTAATATTATGAAAACATTTACAAAAGCACATAAAGGGGGAGCAACTTTTTTACAAAATTTATAAGATTAAAAGAAAGTTTCAACATCAGTGGATTTTTCTATACAGTACTGTAACAAAATCAAACAGAGATATAAGAATAAATGAAAGGTAATTACAGATACAACAAACAGGACATTTCTTGCTTATACATGTAGTAGAAAAAATTTATTAACAATATAATTTGATGCAAACTATTCTGAAAGCCAAACTAAAATGATAACACTACAGGAATTAAATGTATAGCATCTAAAATGCTATTTAAAAAAACCTTTATGTGAAATCAATTAAATAATTTAACAATAATTAATCTGAATAAGTATCCAGTGACTTATGTGTGAGAAAAAAATTAATTTGAATTTTTATATAAATCAAAAAAATGTATAAACTCTCATATAAGATCATGTACTATATGCAAGTAAAAGTATGAGGAAAGAAATTCAATATATAGAATTTTATTTTAAGAAATTTGTCATACATACAAACTTATATAAATAATTCAAAAAACAGATAAGCGAAATAAATCAGCATGTATTATAATCATTTATGTGACTGTGATAAATTGTAAACAATTTCCAGGAAATTGAACATGTTGTTTATAATAACTTCTTTCATATACACTTTTAAAAAAAATTGTAATAAATCTTCTTTATTTTCCTGACAGTTTCGACTGTCCAGCAGTCTTCATCAGAGTTTTCTCAAACTTCCTCTGCTTTTTAAATGAATATGCTGGATTTCTTTTTAAAAAAATAATGTTTATTTCGAATGGTTTAATTGTTAGATAAATGTATATCATATTGTTTGCAGTGATGGATACTATATGAACAAAAAAATAAATGTGAATTTAGGATTGATAAAGAGAACATTAACACATAGATTATATTATCTTACTTATGTTTGAAAATGAAAATACTTTATTACAAAGGCTATAAACAAAGGTAAAAAATATTGAAATAAACCTAATACAAATAAAATTATGACAACAGGAAATCATATAACTTTAAGATTGATAATAAAAACACAGAAGTCAATGAATTTTGTGAATCACCAGTCACTACATATCTAGTTCTCCAATTATAGTTGTGGTGAAGATTGAGGGAGGTTGCAAATAAAAAGCCTCAAAAATATTTTTCCTAAATAAGACTTATTTTTAAAAATTAACATAAGAACTGTTTAAGTTTATGATATACCCATAAATATGAATATGGTAGCATAATGACTCAAAATATCAAAAATATTGTTTATCTTAAAACTTTGGTGTTGGTACAGATTTTAGAAGGTAATATGGATTGCAGCCAAAATAAATAGATTTTTAACCAGATTAAGACTAAACTTTTATTTAATGCAAAAATATTATGTTGAATATTATTGTTTAAAAGGATTTAATTTAAAATACCAAATGTGAAAGGAGACACTTAGAAGTGAAGTGAACCTCACTACCAGAATAACAAATACACTAATTGGTAAGCCTGAAAACCCAAGTTGATGATAGATCATTCTAAAAAATATCATTCTTATATTTTTCACAGTGATGGTTCCTAATAATAGTACTGATATTAATATATGATAATTGTTAGAGTTAATCAAAATGTATCAATATGAAATAAAAATAAAATCCAAATAAGTCCAAAAATATAATTGGAAATTATAAAAAATTAATTAAACTTTACTAATATAATTTTTTAATACGCAAATAAATGTTTGGCTACTTTTGAGCTCAGTTTTATGAATTGATTGAGTTGCATAATTTTGTATTTTTAATTGAAATTTTTTATATTAAAACAACGAGTACTTTTCATAAAATAATTCGGGTATTATAATTATTGTTAGTATTTAAGACTAATTAATAAAATATAAAGTTTGTAATTATCTAAATATAAAAGATGTTATTACTAAATTAGTATATAAACAATCCTAAAAGGAAATTAATTCGATTTTTCAGACGTAAACGTATGACATAACACAGCTTTATTCTTAAGATTAAAATTTGTATTAATTATCTATGATATTTTAACACTATGATAGGCTTGATCTTGTTTATTTTACCCAAGAGATTTTTAACCTTAACGATGTTTCAGTATCTGAAATATATTTAACATGTAGCGTTTATATTTTTCTTTTAGAAAGCAGATGCTAAAATCATCAATCTCAAAGACATAAAAGAGTATTTATGTTTTGAAATGTGAAGTCTTTGCTTTAGATTTCCTGATAAACTAGTGACTGTATTCATTATTTGATATAATACATTAAAATGATTAATAAATTTTGATCTTTTTTTAAAAACTACTGTTCAATTATTAAAAGAAAAGTAATTAAAATTTTACAAAATTTTTGAAGCGATGCTATAATGTTTTATACCAACTCCAGCAAAAATACATTAATTACTTATAAGTAATATTTTGAATCTGTAATATTTTAAGAATATATATAATAAATTATATTCTGATTTTACTTAGTCTCATACAGTTTGATAAAATTTTATTATGAAGAAACTTCAAATACTAGGCTGCTCATTAATAATATAACTGATGATACTATGATTTGTAGCAATGCAAATCAAGGCGTGAAAAATTATTTTAATGATTATTTTCAACTTTACTTTAGCTATAATATTTTTTTGCTTTAATTGTTGATATTTCTTTGCGCCCAGATCTTACATAAATACTTAGAAAGCAGTAATAATGCATAAATAATTTTATAATATCTAAGAGTGAAATAACTGAGTGGATATCTAAACATAAAAATCATTAATAATTTTGATGTTATTCTAAATACAATTATCTGAAATTATGACAAATAATGTTAAAATAATAATCGTGATTAATTATTCAAATTGCATGACTTAGTATATCTATTGCCACAATTATAAGTTATATGTAATAGCAATGTGAAGAAATGTGCATATTAATTCTGTTTAAGTTAAATTTTTTTAATAAACATATATATATTTATAAATTTCTATAATTGATTTAAGACACAAAATTACCCATAACTACTGTTAACACAGTTGCTACTGTTCTGCAATTTTTAATATACTTTATTCTGGAATTTTGTTTATATTAAGAGCTATATCATAAAATGAATATATTAACATTACAAATGTATGTATATAATATTCTGGTTGAAATTAAATTAACATAATAAATCTCTGCATCATAAATTAGTGATTGACAATGCTGTTGAAATAATCAATTTTATATCGAATATCAAATTTTATGTTACTTCAACATAAGTAGCAATTCTTGTTATTTATATATATCAAATTTTTAGTTGTTTATAATTAAGTAACAAAGATACTAAAATCATACATTCAGTAATGGTATTGCTTTTTAAAATACTAATATATAATTCATAATCAATTTTATTTTTATTACAAAACATTCTAACAGAGAGTGTAATTTGATATAAAATTTTTAAATACATTATGTGAGATAAGTTCTATTGTATATGAAATGCAAATACTGCATGGAAACTTCATTACCAACAGAGAGTTCATAAAATTACATTCAGCTACATAGAACACCAATCAGTTGTATTAGAAAAATATCAACTCCAATAAAATAATGCATGACTCTTGTTAAATATTGTTGTTTTAACAGCATATTTTTTCATAATCTATATGTCACTGTGAGTTTTAGTAATTTAATAATAGATACCAGATGATAGTACTTAATAAATCCATATACACAATATCTCCATACCAGTTTCAAGCTTATAGCTTTTATCAGTAAGGAGCTTTAGATCTTGGAATGGTACATCTGGATATTTAGATCCTAATGCACCTGCTATCAGTTATTTGTATACTATCAAGCTATCAGTCTTTGAATAAAAGCCAATTAACCCATGTAGTCATATAGATCCAAAACTAATTTTGTTTCTATGTATTATGGTGTACTTAATTTATGTATATATTTATAGGTCATCTACCTAAATCAGAATTTAATATAAATGAATAAAATGTCATGACTTTATCATATGACTTTAGATTACATATTGTTGTTTTAAGAGCATATTTTTTTACCATCTCTATGTCATTTACTGACAGCTTTAGTAAGTAATAATATATGCCAGATGATAATATTTAATAAATCCAATACTGCTTAATAAGATCCAAAACTCCTCATTGCTGAAAGTCATAAGCTTAAAACTAGACTGCAATATTGGATAAGACTACACAAGATATGAATTTATTAAGCACTATCATTTGGCATCTAGTATTACTTATTAAAGATAACAGTCAATGGCAAAGAGGAGTTAAAACATATGCTGATTAAATCTCAAATTTTTAGTTATTTTAATCCAAATCACAATCCACTATTATTGATTTGAACAAGACTTTAATGCATTTACAAAGCTCATTTTTATTTTTGTAGGATTCACTTTACTTTGCATGATGTAAAGCTTATTGTCTGAAATATATTATGTTTAAAAATTTGTAAAATTAAAATAATTACAAATTATTTATTAGAATAATTATAAATGCATTAAATTAGAGTTTAAAACTCTTACTTTATTTTATGAATGAATTGTTTACCTGTACTTTATAAATAAAATAAAAAAGATGCACTTTTTATGCTTAAAAATAAACAAAAGAATTATTTAGAATATTAATGTAAGGATTGTATATTATGTTTTAGTTGTAGGAGCTAATGAGTGAATATTTATGAAGAAACACATTGACATTTTAGAGCTGAATTTATTTTATTGATAATATAAATTCACTGCATTTATTTCATTTAATATGTTAAAAAAAATCACGATAATATATATTCCATTTCTTTTAACATTTCCAATATTAAAAATAATTGTACATATATATTATTAAACAGAAACTTTTGAAGCATCTTTGTCTGTCTTTCTTTAAATAAAATCACTATCACTATTGTACTCTACTTCAGTTTCTGCAACATCTTTCTGATTATTTTTATCAAATTTATCAGTTTTTTAAACAAATTTTAACGGTCTTTCAATGTCATTCTTTTTAAAACAACATCCAACACAAACATTTTCTGGGAAGGAATTTTTAATCATATTTTTTATGCAATTCACTTTTTTTAGCAATATTTTTTCTCTATTCTTTTTAATATTTTATTATTCTTGATGTTTTTTTATCATACATTATTTTATTTAACTTTTGTCATTCTCAAATTTCAAAAGCTTAGAAATGCCTCTCAGATCTGTTTTAAAATTAAAATTTTCTTCTCTTTTCATTATCATATCCAAAAAACATGATTTTTTTTAAGTTTCACTGACTTAATAATTTTTTTTGTGTTATTAAAAGTTTATTTAGCCAAAATAAAAATTAAAAAATCAAATTCATTATAAAAGAATGTATTTAAAATATTAGAAAAATTGAACAAAGTCTCTTTATTTAAACAAAGATGGAAAAAAAATTACAAAAGTATACTTATTTGAAAGTATTCTACAAATAAAATAATGATAAAATTGTTAATTAAAATTATTTTAAATATGTACTTTTTAATTCGATTTGGAAATTATTTGTTTATATATATAAACGAAATTTTAAGAAGTGTTTAATTGTTTAATTATATATGCAATTATTATTTTTTATAATTTGATAAAAAGTTTTGCAAGCTTCCAACAAATTGTGGCACATAATTTTATCATAAATAAACAGTGAAAATAGATCTGATAATGAGATTAGAAATAATGTTGCACAGTAATTACAAGGTATGTAAAAATGAATCCCATAAAACTATTGTCACTACAAAAGATATGTTGGCTGATGATAACACTACTGTTATAGAAAACTATTAAAGCATCCCAGGATATACTAATCCTTTTCACTCATTATCAATACAGTGCAGGATAAGACTCTCTGAGAGTTTAATCCAGTTTAGCTAATCTAACAATTTTTTGTTCATATTATTTCAAAAAATCTTTTAGTCATGCATTTCACATGATCCTTTTTACATTTTTTTTTTTACTTTCTCCTGGAATATAGTTTACGATAACAATTTCTGATGTATTATTTTCTCTAGTAACATGAGCAGACCAATAGCATTTAAATTTATTTACTTTTTCATTCCTCCACAATTCACTTCCTGATCTGAATTTTCTATATGGCTCTTCCATTAAGTTTACAAGATTAAGATTCCTACTCCTGATAAAGCATTTCATTATTTTTTACTTTTTAAAATACATAAAAATATTTCAGTAATGCTAACTTATTTCTATAAAAATCACTCTATACAAATTTCATGTTGTGATTGATTTAATCCATTGTGTTTTATCTTTAGTAATGGCTGGATAATATATGTATAATCCTGAATTTCTTCTAATTCATTATTCTCAATTTTATTCTATTTTTGAAAACTATTGAACTTTGTTTTTAGCAGTCATGTTTATCACTATTTTTTATCTCTAATAGAGCTCGACATATTTCTGAAGTTTTGAAGCATTGTGCCAAAACTGCATCATCAGCAAAGTCAAAATGACTTAAGTAATTTCCTTTTAGTATTATTTCTTAGCTTCTAATTTTAATTCATGAAGTACTTTTCATAAAACTTTTATAAAAATGCTTGGAAAGATAGAATTACCAGGCATAGATCTTCATATATGTTAATATTTTTTTATCAGCATATAAAATAATATTTGCTATTATATTCTGATAAATATCCTTCAGTATTTGAAAATATCAAGGATCTATATCTTGGTTCGTTATTATTTTAAATACCAAAAATGCTAATAGAATCAAGTGCCTTTTTGTAATATACATATCCAAAAACAAATGGCAATTCACTGATATTTTGTATAATTTCTGTTAGTACTTGTAATGATATATTACTTCATAATATTTAAGTTCAGATTTTTTAAGGTTGGTTAAAATCTAAAACTTTCCATGGATTAATTGAAATAATATTTATCAAAAATGTTAGCAGAAAAGTGAGATGTCAGTAATTTATAATAATGCTCCACTCATCTCCACCCCATTTTTTTTAAATATCTATATAAGAATTGTGCTATTACAATTATTTGAAATGCTTTTAGTATTTAAATATTTGGTATTTGGCTTTTCCAACATTTTTTTAAATTTATTCATGTATTTTTATAAACTACATAAAATTTCAAAAGTATTTGTCTTAATTGTAGGGCTATTGTTTTTATTTCAATATAGTTTTTTATCAAATTTTACACATATTTTATGATGTCATCTTTCTTTTTCATTCTCAAAATTAACATTACTTCTATTTCAAAATATTTTTTTATATTTTCAGAATGTTGCTTTCTTTTATAACTTTTTGTGTCACTTCATAATTATATTTGCTTATATTATTATTAATCCTTTTTTAAAAGGGTTTTATAGAATTCTAAATATTTAGCTGTTTTAAATAACATTTATAAAAACTGTCATATTTCATATATTGTCCTTTCTCAGTTGAAAATTTACTGATGGGTTGCTGTTTTTTTGTAACCAATTGTTTGAAAAGTAATTTTTAATTTTTTTATTGATCTCATTCAAGTCTGAGCCATTCAATGTGTTTATAAGTTTTGCTTTAAATTTATTTAGGTATTTGCAAAGTTTAGAAATGTCAACCATTAATATTGTTATTTTTAATAGCTTTTCTCTCTAGCTTTGCTTTAACACATAGTTTATCTTTCACCAATTAAGATCAACTACTGTTTTGAATTATTTAAATTAAACTATAAACTTGAAATATGTATTGAATAATGTAGGAAAGTAACCTAAGTTTAAATGAATTTATCTAAATAACTCAACTCTGCTATTCCTTTAATTATATGCTGTTATTTTCCATTTTTATTTTAGATCTTTACACACCCAGAAAATCATGATTTATAGGTTTTTTCCCCTGAAAAATTCTAAAAATTCATGTTCTTTTATTCCATTTTTAAAATCACATTTTCCCACATTACTTTTATCTTTAAATTTATTATTTATGTAGAAGAAAACACATTTTAGATTAACAAAAAAATGATTGAGTTTTCCAATTAAAAATACTTGAAATACTAAAAGAAAGATCAGAAATTATCCAGTGAATTAAGAACTATCATTCCTATACAAAGGTGCTAGAACAAAATATAGGAAACTGATAGAGCAGAATACAGAAAACTGAAGTTCATTTGCGCAGACTTTAATATTAAATCTAAGACCTTATTAATATCTGATAATTATTAAATCTGTTAGCATACTGTGTATATATATTATTAAAATTAGTCAACACTTAAACAATCCCAATATCGATCTCAATCTGTTGTCAAAGCAACCTTCTTTTAACATTAAGGGTGGAATATACATATACAGTTATAATATTATAATTCGATGTCTGTATAAAACTATATATATAGTTATGTGTATTTTGTATTCAACCAATAAATACATAAATAGTTATAATCAATCTGATTGATTCATGATTTATATGTCATACTTCCTAAGGCTTACTTTTTAAAGATGTAGAAAAGAAAAATTATACATCATTATCACAGTGAATAAACCTGTTTCTGAAAACATAACACACCATTTTCAATTTTAACTTTAAAATATTCGTAATTTTTTAAGATATTTGTTGGTGTGATCAAAAGCAGTTCATATATCTATACAAAAATCTTCTAGATTCTAATTATAATTAAATTGTGTTAGAGCATAAATGAAAAATATATGAATTTAATGTGTTTGTTTATATTGACTAACAAACTAATAAGAGCATTTTAAAATACCATTTGTTAAAGCAACCAATTGAAAAAATGACAGATTTTTACAAGGCCAATTGCATCTGATTTTATAATAATGAATATAGAGACAGTTTATAATTGGATAATAATTCTAAAATATAATATAAAGTACAATATAATTTTTTTCCAAAATTATATTGTACTTTATATTATATTTTAGAATTATTACCTAAATAAAATTACGAATGAAAGAGAAAGTGCTATAGGTAATTTTGGTTATGGTAATAGAAACGAGAGAGGACATAGAATTGTGGAGTTTGCAGAAAAAGAAAAAACTTTATATTATAAATTCTTTTTTTTTTTAAAAAAAAATGTTAAAAGGAAATGGACATGGAAGCATCCAAATGAAGGTACAGCAGAATTGGATTATATTTTGACTAACATAAAATACATATTTCAAGATTGTAATGTTTGTAATAAATTTAACACAGGAAGTAATCATCAATTAGTAAGTTATAAGATACATGTTAATGCAAAACTAGAGAAACAAAAATTATTAAGAAAAACAATATTTACAGTTGATATTCCTAATTTTCAGAAACAAACTAATGAATTTAAATTGCAACTTACAAATCGGTTTCAAATATTAGTAGATTTTGAACATGATTCAGATTTGAATGAAATTAATATGAAAATAACTGATACCCTTTCAAAAACTGCAACAAAGATATCTGGTAGAAAAAAGCAGCAATTGACCAATAAAATTTCTACAGAGACTATAGAATTTATGAAGAAAAGAAGGAAAGTTATACAAAAGTGATGCATTAAAAAAGATTGCATATCTCGAATTTTGTTAAAATGGTGTGAAAAAGAGTTGAAAATGATATAAGAAAGTATAACTGTGAACTAGCAAGGAAAGCTGTATAGAAGAGAATTTTAAAAAAAGATGGAATTATTACTAAAAAGAGAGATGACATCATGAAATGGGTAGAAGACTTTTATCAAGAATTATATAGTAATAAAGAAGAAGTACCTCCTATTTGTCTGAAGGTTTGTAATGATGGTATATTATAAGATGTGATATGTTGGACTATTTCCATCATTTATGAGTGAATGTTGAATGTATAGAAAATTTTAAACTTCATTTAAACTTTCAAATACAAACAATTTGTTAATAATAACACACAAATAGACAATACAGTTTAATAATTACACAACGTTTCGAGTAGTAGTATTCTCCACTCTTCTTCATGTGTTGCTGTCTCATATGCACAGTGACAATATTTGCTTAGAAGTTGAACGCACACCTTTATATTTATATCGAAAACAATATCTAGTAAAAGTGAAAGATAGAAAAAACTACTACAGTATCTAGCCTTTGATGAACTAATATCTTATCCTGCAAGGCAGTAGGAGGTACTCTTGACAGGGACTATTTATTTTTAGTTAATCTTTTATCTGAAGGTCATTACACTATACATCATTTATAGAGCCTGAGATTAGCCTGTGCACAGTCCCGATCGGTCAATGTAAATATTTTTTTATAATAAAGAATATTTTTCAAAAAAATTTTTTTGTTATAATGACCGTTAAAAATATTCATTTAATTAAAAGAAAAACGGGAATTCATTGAACAAATTCATTAGATGTTATTGATATTTATTTTAGCATAATAAATTTAATTTTTAAGATTCTGTATTATATGTATATAAAAGAAAAATCCCATTTCATCTTTAAATACGATTAAAAATATTATCACATAAATACATTTGAATTTCAAACGGTGTTAATGCTTGTATTTATTTAATTTTAGAAAGAGAATCATATATTTTTTAAAAAATCAGTTAACCTATTAATTAATAAATATCTTTTATTTAATTTACAATATTCCAGACAGTATTGCACAAACACATATTTAGAAACGTTATTTAAATCAAATTTACATGTCGTTTATTTATTTATACAAGACAAAAGCGCAGTTATTTCCATTTAAAATCATTGATGAAATTAAAAAAAAGAAACCTTAATTTTATTATTTCATTATTATTATTTATTTTTATTTTACATCAAAGAAAGTACAAATTGTAAGAACTTTAATTAAAATGTAAATAGTATCCATCAGAGGGCAGGCAAGTATTAAGTGAATTATTCCTCAAAGGAATTGCCGAGTACATCACATTGCGCATTTAAGAATAAAAAGAAATATTATTAAAAACAAACTTGGCCTTTTTTTTTTCATTAATTAAAATTTGTATATTTTAAAAACAATAATAATATTTAATTATTAAATTTCCCATTAAAAATAAAGGCACTTATATATATTTAAAAGATATGGCGGAGTTTGGAAAAATAAAACTTTTAAATTGCAAAGATCATGAAAAGGAAACTACTGAACAAATGAAATATATTAGGCATTTGTGACCTAATAATTAATGCTATACAAAATAAATACAATTAAGAACAAAAGCCATTTTATTCGTAATTGTATTTATTTTGTATATCATTAACTATTAGAATAGGCTACTGAAGGAGAAAACTTTCACCAACTTTTTATAGAAAATCGAGAATAAAATATTACTTAACAGTTAAATTTACGATAAGTTTTTGGCCAGTTTTTTATTCTTGCAAAAATGTGGCCCATATCGGATAGTTATCTGTCATGGTTACGTTCTGTGAGCTTCTAAGCCTAAATATGTGGCTGGAATTGAAATCGAATTGTAGAAGAACGTAGATAAGAAAACAATTTGACTCTATTTTGGCAATATTATTATATTATGATTAAATATTTAGAAGAGTATCATAAAAACTAGTTAAATTATATATATATATAAAGCATTCTGAGAGTCCATCGTAACTATTTGTTAAATTATATACATATTTTTTTTGAAAATTTACTTCATTCTAAAAAAAAAATATCTCACTTGTTTAAAGCTATCATCAATATTCAAAGTAAAAAAAAAAAAAAGATTTTAAAATATTATACTGCAGTTTGTCTTAAATTTATTTTGAATTTGGAAAAATATAATATAATGATAACCGAATGTTTTATTGCTTGATAATTTATAAAAAGTTGAAACACCGAAAGTGTCAGAATTGGAAGCTGCAGTTCGAACCTTCGGCTCGAGATTCTAACATTCTTCTACTGCACCAAGCCATGCATGGCTCTAAATTTAATAAAAATTTAGTGATACTTCACTTAACAAAGTAGAAATTTAAAGTTTAATATCATTAAGAAAAACAGTTTCATAAATATTAATCATCATAACATCACATTGTATTCAAATCATATGAAAAAGACTGCTTTCAAACATCTTGTTAAAGTTTGATTTTATCACAAAAGCAAAAATCATTCTTCAAAACGGCTTTAGCAGATCTCACATTTCAATCTATAATTTTAGGTGTAAAACATTCTCAATGAAAAAACAAAAAAAAATAATATTGATATTTAGTAGAACCCCAGTTAGATCATCAAAGAAAAGTAAATTAATACTCTATAATAAATCTTATAAGATAAATATTTTATTTCTTTTAAATATTAAGTGATTTTTCACAATCAAAAACTTTCCTCTGTTTATCATGATAAGCTGAATGACGACATGCCAATGCAACCAAAAATAGATTTTTCATTTTATTAAGACTTATTCTAAACTTAAACTATTTTTGAGAATGGTTGTTAATGCTTTTAGTGTTTCCTGAAGTGATTTTATTATTGATAATTTAAAGCCAAACAAGCTTCATAATCACTTTATTTTTTCTCTCAATGCCCAAATTTATAGATTATATACATAAAAATAAAAAAAAAATCTTCAGAGCATATATTTTTAAGTTGTTATTCTTCATTGACCCAATTAAAGGTAATGAATGTACTGGTACAGTTCATTTTCTTTGACAGAAAAATAAAGAAATTGAACTCTTGGATGAATTGATTGATTTCTATAGAAATATTTATTTTCAATTCTAGTACTTTCCATTGCATTTAGAGAAAGATGTCTTTTCTGCCTCATCACTTTGTATATTATAAAATCCCAAAGAAGATTTTGGGTAAAAAGTCCTTTGGCCTTTAAATGAAACTTGAAATCCATGATGCTATTGAATGTAATACCAGCAAATTGTATTAAATGTATGTCCTTATTTTTTATATATAAAACTAAGACTACAAACTCTGAACACTTGTAGGATTTTGTCATTTTAATGAGACTCAGTTTTAAAAGTAGACACTTACTTCATCATCTTCTGAATCTGGTATTTGTGAATTCATTCCAGTTGTTAAAAAGTATGATAGTTATTATCCTGTATCAGAGCCACATTATCCAAAATTAAGATTTGTGACTTTGTGATGTTATTAAAATGACTAATATTAACTCTTTGTTGACTAACAACAATGTGAATTTTTAGGATATGACTTGCTAACTCATTTGCATTAAATTTTGTGAATAATCAGCCTGCAGATATAAATCCAATTGACACTTATTAGTAACTTGATTTAAATAATTTTAAAATAGCAATATGTTATTGATATTATGTAAAAAGTTCTAAAATCACTAAAACATCACATGGCCACTATTTTCTTTACTTAAGAATTGCACTGTGTGGCTGTTTTAACATCTTATGTAAGCTTAGGAAATGGTAATCATGTGATAATTTTAGTACTTTTATATCAATCCTTCCCATATGATGATGGTGACTGTGGTTTTTGAAAAATGAAAGACACCAAAATATATAGTTTCAGAATTGAATTCGGATCTATATGACTATATAAAGCAAATGAAATTGAGATTCATGTGTTTTCATCTTGGCTTAATAATTGTATAATTAACTACATAGGTAAAAATTGTCTGCTGAAGGATTGCATTATATCCTAAAATCTATGTGCTGTGCTTTCAGATTCAAGACTTCTCACTGATGAAAGCCATTATCTAGAAACAAGTCTGGAGATATTGGATGGGTAAGCATTAGATAGGGATTTTATGCACCAATTTTCTTGCATCCATTGATTAATAAGGCTTGCATTATGTCACACTATTGTATGGAGAACTTGTAATACAAAAAGTTCTAACAGAACTGAGCCCAAACCATAGATTATGTGCTGTAGGGTTTAGCAATCTATTACTACATTAAATTACATAAACTAAGAATTAAAAAATTTACAAATGAAGATATTCTGGGGTTGGCAAATAAGTAAACCATAAACAACAAAAGATAATAATACATTTAACTAATATCAAAATAAACAATATTATATTAATGAGAATATAGACAAACTCTGTTATCTCTGTTTACTTCCATGTATATTGCTGATACAACAGTTCAAACAGCTATTTCTTTTCATGGCCTTAGTATAGCTTATTCTTGAAATTTACAATATTAACAAGGCAAAAATATTCTTTTGGGGTGAATTATATAAAATACTTAATATTTTTGTTGTATTTATATATATATATATTGGACTATTTCCATTATCTAATATTAAGTTTTAAATGTTTTTAGAAAAATTAAACTTTATTTAAAGTTTCCAATTACATTCAACTCTTGGTAATAGCATACAGATTAGTATAAGCACAATGTTTTGAATGTGTTATTATTCTATTTTCTTCAGATATTGCTGGCCTGACCAGTGGCAATACTCTATGTAATGGGAAATGAACGTGGAACTTTAGATTCTTAAATATTAAATTTTAAGGTAACACTCTAATCAACTGAGTATCCTGCCAAAAGTTCAGTTAGTTAGAGTGTTACTTAAAATTCAGTATTCAAGAATGTAATGATGCAGGTTTGATTCCCAAGTTAGTACTGTCACTGGTCAGGCAAGAAACAACTGAAGAAGAGAGAATAAGATTCTCTCGAAACATTGTGCATATACTAAGATGTGTTCTATTACTAACAGTATTGAATGTAATTAAAAAATTTAAATAAAGTTAATTTTTCTCCCTTTCATCCAAGCAATTTTTCTGATTAATTAAGACAATTCCCAAATAGTTATACCTATTCACCACATTTAACTTTATATCTTCCAATAAAAATTCTTTCTCTTTTTCTTTCCCAGAATTTATTATCATTATTTTTTTTTCCACTATATATATTGTGATGTACACATGTTGGCATCTATAGTTCCTTTTATAATGTATAAATGACTAAATAAAGAAAACAAATTAAAGGTATTATATTTAATAAATATGTTCATTAATTTGAGATAGATGTAGACTGAATTTAAAAATGAAATAATCATTATCAAGTTGCATCATATGATAACAATGCCTTATTATGATTATATTTATAAAGCGCATACTCGTTACTTAACGTAATATTTATTAAGGCTACAATCTTAAGACTATGCTCGTGAAAAAACGACAGTAGGGATTTCTGCAAGATACTTATTATGATTAGAAAAAAAAAAAATAATCACGTGTTTCCAATATAGTGTTTAAAAAAAAGGGAAAGAAAAAAATTGTATTTTGCCTTACTATAGCTACAAAAAAAAATTCAGCAAAGGGAACACACGTAATTTTTTTTGCTTAAAATTTTATGTTTTATCTTGTCTCACTTTTACAAATAACAAGGAGATATGTACTGTGAGTAGAAAATCTATTTAAGAGAGAATAAACATAAAATTTCCCCTCATTTAATATCATTATTAAAATGGAGTGATTAATAACAAACACTATGCTTAACTGCCATGAAGCTATGAAACGATCAAAATTTATCATGGATTTTAATATTGACAAAGAAATAAATATCATTTAAAGATAAAAATGTTCATGGAAACCTAAGGAAAATTTGATAGTGGCATCTAACCTGAAATCATATATATAACCTAAACTTATTAACAGACACTAAGAAAAAAAATTTTTTTTAATTATCTACATGAAATAAATTTCATTTATTAATAATTTTTAAGAGTATAATAGTAGCTTAATGATAAATTATTTATCAAAGTCTTTTTTTTATTAATAACTTTAATTATAAGGCAGTTTTATCTTATCATTTAATAAGCTTAAATAATAAACTCATGTAATTAAGACTTAAATCAATTGTTAATGTATTATTATTATTTTTTTTTTTGGGGGGGGGGATTTGTAATTAACCCTTTATGACTATGCTTTAATGATTTTAATCATAGATTATTTCTATTAATTAAAATATAGAAGAGGTAAATTATAAAGATATATATTAGATTGCAGATAATAAAATTAGAACTATATTCTTAATCTTAGCCACTTCAATGGGTTAATGTTTACTTCAATAAATATTATTACTATTAACCTAAGTATTTTGATTTTCCTATTGCATAAATCGTTATAAAACTATTTTATTACAGAATTTATTTACAATTAAAATATTTAAGTGTATATATCATATAATATCTCATTAACAAGTAAAATATTATTTATTGAATTTTATTCTCTTTGCTAAGCAAAAATACTAGTGGACTTATTGGCACCTTATAAATTCATGAGTTCATTGTATATGTAAATCCAAAACGATCATAAAACCAATTTATGGATTGTCATTTATATGTTTATGAATTAGTCATTTTAGTGGTCTAAATACAACATTTATTCATTACATTTTCTAACTTGCTCAAATACGTGAGCATGTTTAGATCATGCAGCTTTTCAGCCATTATTTTATTAATTGTCCATTACATTTTTGGCTTGTCCAACAGAGAAATATTCCTAATTATGAGACGATGTTCTTTCATTAGCATTGTTTATATATTTTAGAGTAGATATGAAAATAATAAATACCTAAACTAACTCTAGGAAATATAAAAAAATACTAATAAAAAAAACACACACCCACAATTACTTCTTTATAAAACTGCTTTAATATTTCAACCAGCAGACTGGTTTCCATTAGAAAGCACATTTTTCAGTGCTTTCTGATAAAAACCAGTCTTGTGGTTGAAATATTAAAGCAGTTTTATATATATCGAGATGTTTTGTCTCTCTCAATATTAATTTATATGTCAGTATTAAGGTTGGCTAAGCAAACTTAATTTTAATTAAAGTTATGTGAATTGTATCAATATGCCAACATATGTATGCATTTATATATAATCTACACAGAAAATAATGTTCCTATACCCACATCACTATGGTAGAACATAAAATCTTTATGTGAATTGTTTATATATATATATCAGTAAGCCAATGATGCATAAGGGTGTGTATATTTTTGTTTTATTAATTCATAGTTTTATATTTCTGTTTTTATTAATGTGTGTCTTATATTTCAATTTGATGTGTATGTAATTTTATGTTTGTTTTATTGATTTTATTCTTTTTTATAAGTATCATATATTATAATTGTTTGAGTCACTTTTGGTTAACCCTTTAATGTCTTTTAAAATTTGACAGTTGGTAAATAAGTGTAATAAAACTACAACAATTTTTAGAATTATTCTTTTTTTTTTTTTAAAGTTAACAGTTATGTAAAAGAATCTCAGAGTCAGATTCTTTCTTCTCCCTCCCCTTCTATTTCTAGATTGTTATAAAAAATCTAGATTTTCTTTAGCAAAAGTAAAAAAAAAAATGTGTTTTGTTATAAAAAAGAAAATTCAGATTATTTTTTTAAATTAATAATACTTTAGAACTAGTACATTCATTCTTACTTGATATGTGTAGATGTGTGTATAATAATTTTTATATAAGCATTAATCTTTTTGAATTTCGGGACAGCTCAGAAATGTCTTTTGACCAATTTGCCTCTGGTGAATTTGTTCGTAAGTATTATACATTAAAATGCATGTAAAACAGTATATTTTATTATAATAATTTTTTTTCCTCCAAAAAAGTACGAAATTTAAAATTCCAGCTCTTACAATAGATATAAGCCCTGCCTTAACATTATCAGTCATTGTCTAATGACAAAGCTGTAAAACATTCAGTGTTTTACAACATTGTAGTTTCCAATGATGCAAAAACATGTTTATTTGTGAATTTATTAAGGTTTTAGATATATTTTTAAATAATTTGCACTATATTTATTATATATCAAGAAATAAAAATTATTAATAACTTATTTTGACTTGAAATATTTCATTTTCAAAATATAATGTTATATTAGCAGCTACTGTAAATATGGCCTGAAGCAAATTCATAAATGTTAGCTCTGATGTAAAGAAGCTACTTTATTTATGAGTAAGAAAATATCAAGAAAATATCGTAATTTTGCAATAAATATTCAAAAAATGTAAACTTTTAAAGCATAATTCATTAACTATAAGAGAAATAAATAAATATTCATTCACATTCTTAAAAATAATGACAAGCAACAAATATTTCATTGATTTTATAAACTGAAAATAATCTTTCTAGAAATAATGACATATAACGTTTTTGTTTTAATTATGGACTAACTTTTTTAATATTTATAGAAACAAAATGTGAACATTTAAAATTTATTTCAGTAGTAAATAAAAAAATCTATCAAATGAAGCCAAATTTATTATTTTCTGAAAAGAAATAATCATTTTATCATATATTTTACATTGACGTGTGAGACAAAGAAATCTGTCAAAAAATGCTGAAAAGTAAGAAGCATTAGTGCATACGAAAAGGGTTAATCATTATACATTTTTGACAGTTTTTTTATTGTTTATATTATGCATGGCTAAAAGCAAAGGAGAAAGTTTTGCTTGTGTGTGTTTATGCGTATCAGATAATCCATTATATATATATATATCAGGGTTGGCCAAGACATGGACTGTGGTCAACCAGGCGACTGCAAGGTCTCTGAAAGTCAGCCACAAAGCTGACATGGACATTGACAAATTATAGAGATAAATTCAGAGTTGATTTGAATATAGAAAATAAAGGAAAAATTCAAAATTATTTTTATTTAAAAATAGATAAATTTAAAATAATATATGTTGTTATTGTTAGTCTCAAAAATAAACCCAGGCTGGAAGAAGTTGAAAAGAATTAAATTATTTTTGTGTAATGCTAGAGTTAAAATTCTTAGAAATATTTAATTGCTGTTTTCCCAAAGAGAAATGAAAATAACTTATCCTGGAGAAACAAGGATTTTAATGAACTGATTTTAAAATAAAGAAATTGTGAACTTTTTTAAAACACTTCATTTAGCTAGCAAATAATCCTTAAGGAGATTTAAAAAGCAAACAGAAATTTGAACCATTATTTTTTTCCTTTCCAATTTTTATTCCGGCAAATATAATTTTTTTCTGGTTTCCAATTCGAAGCCTTGAAAAAAACATAATTGCCCTCAAGTACACTTTCACTAAAACATTGCTCCCATTGTCTAATGGTTTGGCCATTCTTGATATATACCATGGGGGAGGGGTATTTACATAGTTGGCCTTTGTATTGATTTATATGCTTATTGCTTTACAGAGGCAGATTTTGATATGTGGCATCCAGTTTCTGCCCAAACACATTTCCTACATTATTAACTGTTTTAACCTGTGTTTATTTACCACAATTAGCAGTCATTATTGATTTTGTATTGGATCTAGTGTAGTAAATCTTCCCATGCATTCATATGTATTTTTCACTTTTATTTAACATGGATTACTTATGGGCCTTTATAAGTGTTCATAATATGTTTCCTCTCATGGTCAGGATTTTGCACTGTATATGGACTTTGTTATGAAAATCATCACATGAGATTGTCTAGTAATAAAGACTGCCAATGTTTAATTAGAGATTAATGTTATTGCAAAGATATGTGCATGCATCTGAAATAGTTAAGTATATGTAAAGTTCTGTTACAGTGAAATTCAATTACTTTAAAGAAAAGTTTATCTGAGAGGAAGAATAAAGGGATAATAGAATCAATCAATTGTCAAGTACATTAACTATTTCTTTAAAAGGCGTTTATACTCAATTTTAATCCAACTCTACCATTGATGTAAATTTTTATTTTACTATTGTTAATAAATATTGTCATTTAATTGTTAGATTTGTTTGGCATTTAATTGCTTTTGTCTGCCTTGCCAATTGTTTATTTTATTAAGAATCTCTGTTATGTATGGTCTAGCAGCAACAATTAATTTATGTATATGGGAACAGTTGTAATATGCATTAGTAGTTAATATCCTCATCAGCAAATGATAAATATTTTATGCTAGAGGTCTAGTGGTGCCCTTTGTTGAAGGATATTAGTTGCAGGCTGTCTGATATAAGATATATAAATTAAAATGTATTCTACAGAGACATCAGTATTTTTAGAATTAAAAAATATTTGCTCATGTTTTCAAATGTAAAGATACACAATGACTCACTGAGAGTGTAATGAAAAGGAATGACAAAAATAAAGAGGCAATTAATAATATATTCTCATTAATGGAAGCTTAATAGTTCTCAGTTGAATGTATTTTTGAACATGCATACTTAAATGACTATGTTCATATTTCTGATTTTATTTATAATATAGCATTTCCTTTGGTCAAGCATGCTCAGCACCATATTAAAAATTATGCTTAAAGCTTTCAAAATCTTCTCAAAGCATAAAGTAGTATTAGCATTACCTTTAATTTATTATGTTTCAATAATGGAGTTATCCTAGTTTTTTACAGGTTATTCATATTTGTAATTATTGGGAAATAAATTCAATTGTTTTAAAGCAGTAGCAAAATAATTGGGAATTGTGAGTGTAAAGCAATAGATTTGCAGATAATAAAAAAATAATTCTGAATATAGAGAAATTAATAAAATAGTTAAATAATATTAAAAATTGCAATAAATTTTATTAATATTAAATGTGAGTAAAGATAAAACCATGACAGTAGTGCTAAAACAAATTAAATGTATTAATTTTAAAAATACTTCCAATAGTGATTGATGCATTTATATAATTAGTAACTGTTTAAAATATAGTAAGTAACATAAATGATAAGTGCAATGGTTACATAATGTTTTGTTAAACCCCATTGAATTTGAAATTAAGAAATGTACTTGTAATTTTTCCCCTTTTAGACTGGAACTTTTTGTAGAGTGTAGAAATATTGAAAAATGAGGGGAAAACATTTAAGATTTTAAATGATAGACTTATATAGAAAATAAAAGAGATTAATTAATTACAATTAGATGATTTGTCACTTTTGGGGTTATGTAATGCTTGAGCATCAGAATTGATAAGGTTGAGTTTTGATCCAGGTATTTTTGACCCTTAATCTTGCTATTCTACTATTACACTAAATTGTAAAAGGCAGTTATCTTAAAATAAATACTAAAACATTACAAATTATGGGTGAATAATTTTGAGGAAATTATATTAATAAAAATAAGAAAAAAATGAAAGATATGTAGAAAAAAAATGGTCTTGAGATTATGAAACCATTGTTTGGTCTATGATGTCCATATATCTTGGTTTTCCCTGATATGTCCCGGTTTTATCTCTCTTGTCCCGGTATTTCAATATATTATTTAGAGACAGTTAACTGTCTCAGTTTTCTTAACCACTCGTTTTTATTTTTATTTTTTAATTTTAACTTTATATATTTATTTTAAATTAATATTTATTCATTTAATATTTTATAATTAATTTTTTGATTAATTAATAAGTAATTTTTCCAAAATAAAAATAGCTTCCCATTATTTTCGTACGTTAGTAATAAGTGATTTCAATTCGTGATTTTGTCTTGGTAGATAATGTATGTACACAAACAATTATCTTTTGTTTTTGTTTAGATTACGAAATGAGTATATTGTTTAGTCATGTAAATGTCATTATATATTTTGTGATTATTTTTTATTTTGTACTGAAATGCGCCGTAATCTCCAATGTTTTTTTTTTTTTAGCCGTATGTCCCTATTAGACCCTGAGAAAATATGGACACCCTAATTTTGTCAGATGATTGATGATTACTGTATTCCATTATCATTATGTACTCTTTTTTGTAATTTAGTAAAGGCTAACCACTGATGGTTAGATTTTTCCTATTTTTAAATTGTTTGTTATATTTTATATGTATCGTTATGTATGTGTGCTTCTTTGAAAAATATATTGATTCGTTTTATATATATATAATACAAAGTACAATGTTATAATAAATTCAAATTTAACTTAGCATTTAATGTTTTACTGCATTGCAAACATTTGAATATTGGCAACATTGTCTAAAGGAAATGAAAGAAATTTTGTTGCAAATAAATGTTTTCAATGATTTGCTTGTCATTAACTTTTCCCATATTAATTCTACGTTATGTTGATATATAAATCTTTATTTTGATTTTTATTTGCTTTGTAAATGTTTTCCTTTGCAAAAGCAAACAGATTTAGTAACATTTCTTGCTGCCTTTAGAATGACCACCAAGCTTCACTGGTTGTGAATAATCATGCAGCATGGATAATTTTCCCATTAGTCAGTCATATTTTCTTTTTAGTGAGAATAAAACTTGTTTACATATTATGACCTATGTCTCATTTGTTTCTAGTCTGAGTCTGGAGAGAAGAAAGTTTGTAAAAACATTATACATTACCGCAATAAATCAACTTTGTTCTGACTAAACCGCAATTTTGCTCCTGTTTTCATCATCTTTCACACTAAGCTGTACAAATAAAATTGTTGTTCATCATATCAGTCTTTAAATGGAATTTAATAAAAGATAAAGTTTGTTATTTGAAGTTTAACGTGTAATTGTAGTGAATATTATTGAAAAGCTTTAACTACTACGGAAAACATAATTACCCCTCTTTCACGTTTTGGAACAATAAATTATAACTTTTTATAACTTATGTTTTATGCGCATTATGCCCTTGGATAGTCATTTGATTTATATGCACATATGTAAAAAATGTGAATTTTTGATTAGCGTAATGACATAACTATGTTATTAAAACATATGCTAATTGATATATGTGTGTAAATTCATTGAACATGACGTGAGAACACACCCATATATATATATATATATATATGCGTGGGCTCACATACTTTTACTTATAGTTTGCAGTATTAAAAAAGTGTTCTATACAGTTAAAAGAACAGAAATTGCTTGGCTTCTATATTAACTGTACATGATAAATTTGATTAAATAATATATCTGTAAATAATTACAATAGTTTTCAATTTTCAAAAAATTAAAAATAATTATAATGTTATCATTGGTGGTCGAGAGGTCGGCGACAGCTGCTTTACAAGCAGTTGTCCCGGGTTAGGGGTTTCGCTTCCCGGCTGATGCTATGACATATGAGAAAAAAATAAAATGTCCATTATAAAATAATTATTTTAATAAAATTATAATAAAGTGTAACTATGATAATATATTTTATAAATAAGTATAATAAATTGCATAAGTACTTCCATTTAATTTTTTTATCTTCATCAACTGAAAACTATTTCAATTTAAATTTAGTGGAAGTAAACGTCATCATGTTATTTCTCAAGAATCATGAATTTTAACGTCTGCCTATTGTCTATTAATTAAAGATAACCTATTTCTATTTAACAAATGCTCAAGCTAAACTTTTTAAGTATATATATTGTAACCGTCGGAATTGTTGAATGCTGTATTCCATTTAAATTGAAGAAAGAAGGCCCAAAATGTTGGTGCCAATTTGTAACTGATTGAATTGATGGATGAAGGTGATGGTTAGGATGATCAATCTGATCTGATAAAAAAATCTAAAATCTAATTTAAATTAATCTGGTCTAGCTCAATCGGGTCGCCGTCATGTAATAAACCATCACAAAGCACAAATAATCTCTCTTAAAGGTTAATTTACTTAAGTTATATGTGAAATGAAGGAATAATGAGACTATCTGCTCCAGACATCAACAAATCCATCACAATTACAACATAAATTGCAAAGAGCAGGGAAACCAACTACTATTGCCCTAAACAGTAATATAGGATTAGGCTAACTACTTGATTGGCAATCTAATCAAAACCAAGTCCAATTAATAACTAACATAGTTCCAATATATATATTTTGTTAGCCTGTTACTGTTATAGTAATTTAACTCTACTTTATTATTTAAAGATGCTGCCTTTATAACTTAATGGATAAGCTTCTAAGTACCTGTAATAGTATTTTACAAAACATTTGTTTACATATAGACATTATTTAAACAACAAAACAAAATAATACTTGAACCCAAATATACATATATCTATTTTAATAAACACTCGTGTCAATAAGCGATATACAATTCTTTCTACTTCAATCTCTAATTAATAATTTTCAGTGGGTATCAACTGGTTTTATTATAATTTTATAAACACTTTGAAAATTTATGCACTCACTTAAATGTTTAAACAAATTAATATACGTCTATGGTTTACTAAGAAGCTACAAAATAATTTATAACTAATTTATAAATATCTTCCAATAAAGTGATGCTTAATTCGTGCTTCGTTTAGGTTTTAAAATAGAATACTTCACTGGAGTTTAATATCAACACTCTATTAGCTCATCTCTAACTTTACAATGTCCAACCACATTACATAAAAGATATATCGAGCTTCTATTGGATGTTTATTCACCTGTGAGTATTAATACAACTTGTTTGAAATTTTAAACAATTGAATAAAAATTGACTGGCAACATATGATTATAATTGATATTTATACAAATCAAAACAATATTCAATTAAATCGGTCAATAAAGTTTATTCTCTTCATTTTATAGGAGTTTAAGAAAAATATCCAAGACGAATTATTCTGAACCAAACGATAAAGTATAATCTATTTAGATTTTTATGACGGAATCAGACAAACATGAAATGATTGACTTTGTAATATTAACTAAGATAAATGATAATATGTATATATAATATTCGAATGCAAATATAAATATGAAATTCATATAGAAACAAAATAAAATACTAATAAGCAAAACATACCTTATCTTATATTCCAATTCGCTTACCAAACTGAGTTTGAATCCTGTTACTTAAATAGCTACGCTGTCTTATGCAATCCAAATAAAACAAAATAATTAAACTAGTCTTGATATTTAAATTAACTCAATTTATTAGATTATAGAAAAGAAAATTGGCAATATTAATGATAAAATACATCCGAAATGACTTTATATTTTAGATTGGTTGACTAAATAAAATGATCAAATTGCTATGTGTATCTCTATATATGTGTTGCAATAACGATAACGACAAAAAAAAATGAATGAGTAAATGACGGGAAAGGCTCTTAGATATTTTACTAAAAAATTTTACATATAACCGATACCAAAATGTGAAATAGGAGGGTATCAAAATCTATTTGTTTATCAAAATAATTACGGATAAATGAATATGAAATAATAAATATATTTGAGTCTTTCTGATCATTTTCATTTAATAAATTATATTACTTTTAGAGATAATTAAAAAAAAATCATCCCATTTTATTACATATAAAAAAAAATTAATACACACACATTTCATATAAAAAAAAATCATACCATATATATATAAGTCTGTTCGTTCACTATTTATTGGTCTATCGATTGACTTCAGTTATAGTGTAAAGAGAAGTTTCTCCGTCAGAAATAATAATCGTAAACTTTACAATACTTCATTAAAAGTTTTCTTTTTCTGTCCGAAGAGGTGAGTGCACTTTGATTATCCCTATTATGATGTGAATTGATCCAGTTGGGTCTTGTTCCTTTGCTCGTGAGACGATGTTTACGCCAATCCATTTTTTTTTATAAAGCATTTTTTTTTATTTCATAGGTTTTTTTTTTTTTTTACTTTGCTGTCGCTTCCCCGGAAACTTTTCGCAACTGCCCGCTAAATGATTGAACAGGCAGATAATTCCACTATTTTTCCATGTTTTATGGTTTTACACACAAAAAAAAAAATATTGAAAAAATTTATTTGTTAAGACACAGAAAATAGATCTATCCTTTACTATTGCAAAATGATAAAGAGTCCTGTTATATTCTGTCGCATCTTTTTTATATGTTCTCTTTCTGACGTTTTTCGTATCTTGACGACCATTCAATATTACTCAAAAAAAACTCAATTCTATCAATTTTCTTATAGTTGTTTTGGCGCGGTTATGGGGTAAGTTCGGAGAAAAAGATACATGAAGATTAAATCCAAATTCGATTACAATTTTTTTATTATTTTACAAACCAAAATACAAAATTGATATAATAACCTTTTAAATTATTGATAAACATCAATAATTTACACATATCTATATTTTTTAATAATAATATTTTTTTAAATTAATTTATAAACACATATACACAACACAAAAAACATTGAACTGTATATAATAATGTTACTATGGTGACTGCATTCATATATGAAATATATAAAATAATATCGATCCTATTTAGTTAAACTTAAATTGTACTGAATTGTTTATTATTTTCTTTATATATATACCTGGATCATCAATTTGAACATTCACAATATATATATAGAAAGAGATTTATATAATATTTCATTTTGGATTTCATTTAATATTAATAGATTGATAAATAATTTAAATAAAAAGTAATATTGTACTTCAAATTTTAATGTACATTCAATGTTTCATATATAAGTAAAATAGGATATAGTATCCAAAAAAGATTAGAAGAACAATCAAATGAGATATAAATATATAAAATAGAAGTGAAGTACTGATTTAATAACTGCATCTGTTTTTGTTGTTTTTCTTATCATGGAAAAACATGCAAGCCCATCCCTCTGATATGTATGTAAAAGTGTATTATTCTCCTGTACATGAGGAGTCAGAATGACTAAATGTCAACATGGGTAGGATAACAACCTTGGCACTAACATGGGCATTGAAGTTCCATCATCAGATTTTCAATGAAATGGATGACTGAAGAGTTGCGAGTTGGAGTAGTTTGAAGCCTGTCCATTAAAGTATGAAGATTGGCTATCTTAATATAAAGCTGAGCACTGATTGTATATATGTGTGGAGATAGTAATCTGGACCAACTGATGATTGCTGGTTTAGCATGAAATATGTATACTGGTGATTATTTATCTTTTCAATATGTGTGTGATCAGGTGGGTCAGCAATATGAGATGGCATGGAGAGTTGAGGGTCATGTAAAAGTCTGAGTTTGAATCCTGCATATGTTATATATATGCAGGTTTAAGCCTGTATAGTGTATTAATTTATATATTAAAAATATGGAAAATACTAAGATTCTTCATGAGAAAACAACCATAATAAAAAAAAAATTAAGGAAGCAATTTTGAAAAATAGAAATAGGATATCTTTAATTAATAAACAATGTTACTATGTTAAAATTCAATAATCTTGTGATGTAACATGTTGATGTTTACTTCTACTAAATTTAAATGATTTTCAGTTGAAGGAGATTAATATATTAACTGAAAGTACTTCTGTAGTTTCTTATACTTTATTATTTTTATTATAATGTTATATATGTGTGTACCTGGGAATGTATTCTATACAGTTTAGCATAGTCTAGAATAATAGATTCAAGAGATAAATATTTCTAAATAGACTTTTAGATTAAAAACATAAAAACAATTCTTTCCAGAGACAATTATATATTATTTAAAAAATAGTGGACTCAAGAACTAAACAGTTTGAGAGAAAATTTCAGCTGGAATAAAATAAAAATTAATTTTATCAATTGAATGGAATTATGTGCTCAACTTGCCTCTTAGATGCTCAAATGTCATATCTCCCTAAGACATTATCCATGCCATTATGTATTTTGCTGCAAATGTGTAATAATATAGCAATTAAATAATTTTTGCTATCATGTACATTTTTCAATTTGGGTAATTAAAAAAAGACACTAAATATTTATAATAATAGATTAATATCAAGCAATAATATTTGAAGAAATTATTTTTTTGAGATGGAATATGCTCAATTTGATTGCCATCTTTTAATCTTTAATACTACAATCTATTAACAATGTGAAATTTTAAAAATTGCATTCTATCAAATGCCATGCTCTCATAGCATTGTCTTAATTAACACAAATTTGATTTCTAATTTATTCATTTGTTTTTAGAATATTCAATTTAAAACAAAATTGAAACAGACAATTTATTATAAATAAAAATTATATTTAATAGATCAATCCAGCTTTCATTCCTTATTGGAATCTTGTCAAGATGTTTCTTTTTACAAAATCACATCCAATGGACATGATTTGCATTACATTACAATAAATATAATTAATAAAATACATATAAATACATAAAAATGATTAAACTTATTACTATTCTTTTTTAATATACATATATTATTATTTGAGATCTAATGATTGTTCTTTCAAAAGTTAACTTTGATAATGGCAGTTGCTAGTCTGTCGAAATATCGGATTGTAATGCAAAATAATACATGATTCATACCCAAAAATGTTATTTTATCTACATCATATAACTGTGAAAACGTTAAATATCATATATACCATAAATATTTGCAAAACAATCTAAAAAATATGGTAAATTACTATTGTATAATGTATAATGTTTTTTGGATGCTGAACATAAAATAAATTATGTAAAAATATTCAGGTAATAAAGTATGTTAAAAATTAGAAGGAAAAAAATGTTAAGAAACTTTGTATATTCTAGAAAATTTAAACAAATGTGTAAACATAATTAAAGATTCAGCACAACTAGGATGGAAATGGCATTATTAGGTTACTGGAAACTTTAGAGCTATAAACATCATGATAAAGTACCAATAAGAAATGAAAGCTGGATTAACTCTTTCACATTTTATCATTCTCTTTGTTTTCATGTTCAAAATTGAACTTAATACTAAAACCCTTCAAGTGAGCTGTGTTAGTGGTATCATATTTGACATTTTAGACTGTATGATGGCACTGCAATGCTACTTTTCTATGTTTTTTTAAAGCAAAGTATATTTTAAATTATGGTATGCAACAGACTGCAGTGATTTTTTTCTATGAAGCTTCAATTTTTAATGTATTTTTTAAAAATTACAAAAGATGTCAACACTATATGGACTTTTTCAGACCTTTTTCTGTGATTTACAGCACATTTAATTGTTCTGACAAAGCTATAAAAGAGATAGCAATTTGTGATTGGCTGGTGCTTTAGATTTTTTTCCCCTGCAGCTAAATACTACAAAAAACATGATTTTTAGTAATTGTTAATGATGGAATATTTTTGTGAAAGACTGCTTATTAAACCTAAAACTACATCATTAGGAGAAGGGGTTGTTTTCGAAAACATTTTATTTTTAAAAAGACAACTCTTAGAACATATACATAGTATCTTATGAAAACTGGAAATTACCACAGAAACAGCCATTAGAGGGTAAAAAGAAGATCAACTTTGTAAAAATTGTAGGTAAAATATTTTAATAACAATTAATAATTTATTAACATTTAGAATTTCTTTTTATTTCTTTGACCATTTTTAATAATATAAAATTCTAATATTTAATATTTCATTCTTTTAACTTTTTGAATAGGTGTCATGAAGCCAATAACCATGTGTTCCTTTGTTATCGGCAAGATTTTCAATTAGATCTTTATTTTCACAATTTTAAAATATTAATTTAACACAATTTTTATTTTACATGTTAGAAGGCTTAAATATCTTTAATGTAATGTATAAATTAATTTTGTAATATACATAAAAAGATTTAATTGCACAAAAATTCTAACATGGTGTCATAGTAAAAATATTACTCACTAGAGTCTATTCAATAGTTTGTAGGTAGAGTTGACACTGATATAATTAAATCATTATTACTTATTATAAAATAATAACTTTGACTTCATCTGATAGATATTTTTGTATAATACTGAAATAAATTCTAAATGTTCATTTTTTTTTTAAAAAAAATATTAAAAAATTAATTTGTAATGAAAATAAAAAGCTTTGTACATCATCATTCCTAAAAAGATTATTTTCTTTTTTCAAAATCAACAAAATCTTCATTATTTGTCATTTCTTTACTTATTTCTCTTAATAAAGTTAAAATTTTAAATATTTATTATAATATATATGATATTTTCATACTCACTATAATCAATAACACAGATGACAAAGAAAGTAAGCTTGTTAATGCCATCAGGGTAAGTTTGCATTATCCAAAAATATATTGTTCTATTTGTAAAAATAAAGTATTTCTCTTCAAGAAAAATTATTGATAATTAAATCTTTGATTTGTAATAAATATTGTATAAATTATTGTACAAAAAGAATCTATAATTGTAATAAATTTGCAAATAAACACATTTTAGATCATTCAAACCATTTTCTCTAAACAATGCCATAAAAAATGGTGATATCAAAAAATGCCACAATACAAAAGAAGAACTCATCAAGATGAGTGAAAACTGACTAAAGCTCTGTTATGTTGATGAATTTTTGGGTATCTCTGAAATTTATTCTGAATCAAAATTTTATATTATAATAAATATAGAAAAGTATGCTTATTTTAAAATAATGCGTGCCAAAATTTTCAATAGGAAGCAAATAATTTTTAAAATAAAAATCTTTGCTTGAAAATTTGATATAGTTAATTTATTACAATTTTTTTTTATAATAAATTGTCTGCTTCAATTTTGTTTTAAATTGATTATTCTAAATTTTATCTATAAAAGGCAACCTTATGTACAAATTGTAACATTAAAATTTGATCATTTAAAATATAGATTTATTTTTACAAACTTTTAATTTTACTTACATTTTATCAAGTGATAGAATTACTTAATCATTTCATATTGCATTCATGTTTTTATTTTATTTTTAGTGAGAACTTTTTTTAATATCAGAAATGTTTAATTAATTTTTTTATGTGAAATTACAAATATATGCCTTTTAAAACTTTAATTATAGTTACTATTTACTACTAATAAATTAAATTTAGTAATCAAAAAATTAATTATTTTATTATCATTTTCTAAAGTTAATAATAGATAGATTTAAAAAATGCATATATGTAAAACTTTTTATTTTTTATACAATTGCTTTAAAATATACTTTTTACTTTCTATTATAATTTTAGAATACGTAATATAAAATATAGAAATACATTTTTATAAATACACTAAAAATTAAGTCTGAATGTCAGTTTTCAAATGCAATCAAAATATTTTTTTCAAGGAATCATTGTTTAACCAAATCACCTGATTATAAGATTAATTTACTAATTAAAATATGTCATTGTATTTTTTTATATAAATTTTAGTGATTTTTTTAATAAAAAGTTTGGGATAACTATTGATTGACTTTTGAAAAACTTTGGATAAAAATAAGTAGATGGTGAAAAGTTTTGTTCAAGCATCAGATAATCAAATAAATAAATATAAGATTTAGGGAATTGACATAATACAAAGGGAAAAAAGTTTAAAGTAATAACAATTACACAACGTATGATAGCATTTTTAACTAATCATATCAACATTCTGTCTATTCAGCCAATGAGTCTTTGAATTATGCTTTTACCCAGAAAATGAAGCAAACAAACAAACCATATTTTAGACTGCCCAGTTGTTGATAATTATTTTATGACTTTAAATAAAAATAAAAATTGATGATTAACTAAAGCATCAGATTACATGAGTCTATTCATATCCCTACTTAATAATAAAAGCTTTGTAAGATTTATCCTATTATTTGTATCACAATTTAATCTATTATATCAATTTTAAAGCTTTATTATAAATGTAATATTTTATCTTAAATCCTAGATTATTACTAAATTCATGTTAGAAATATACCAAAATAAAAACAATATATAAGTGGGTTTATTTGTATTATTTTAAAATATAATATGTATCAGACTAATAATTTATTTGCTTTTCTTGTGGAATGATTATGTTAAAGCAAAATGTAAAATAGCTACTTTGGATAGATTTTTTTTTTCTTTAATGATTAATCTATGCATTTCAATCATTTTTCAATGAGTGGCTTGTTTAATCTATAATTGTCTTTTCATATTCACATGCTACTTTGTAAATGCAGTTTTTGTAGAGGAAAGAAGGTTATGATTTCTTATAGTGTGCTATAGCTGTGGATAGATGTTCATATAGTATACTGATTACAGAATTTCTTTAGTTTTTCTGCTATCTATAAGAATATATATGGATGCACTTCAGAATCTCTAATTCTTTTTTTTTATTTAATATTATTGTTGTTTATTTAAGAACATGTTGGTGGTAGCTAATGAATAAACATTCTTTATGAAAATTTCTTCTATGTAAGAATTTGACTTGTTGTAAATCAGTCCATTTTTTGCATTTTTGTTATGATTAGATGTATATGATAAATATGATATTGCCTATGTGGAAATTCTAATGGTTGCAGGTTTGATTTTGCCTTATCACTAGGACATCTAAGAATGCTCATTTTTAGTCTTATTGTAAATCTACTGTGAAATTTAATTGATTGGGATATGATACTATGGGTCAAAAATATTTGTATTAGTGCTTCATTGTGTAACAATTAACATATGTATTTTTATGGCTGTTATTTTAAGGGTTTCTAAGTAAATGTTGAAAATCAGTAATGACAGAAGTGAGCTCATATCTAACTCTTGATTTTTCTGGAGAAATTCTGAATTGTATTGAAAAAATGTTGTTGCTATGGAAATAGTGATAAAAGTTTTTTTATACTATCAATAAGAAGAAACTTTATTTATTTAAGTTATTCCTTATAGTAGAAAATGTTTCATCATAGATTTTTTCTGTGAATAAACTTTCCTCATAAAAGCTTAGCAGTATTTCAGTTCTTTCAATTTTCATATTCTTGACTAATTCCACAAAGTGCTTAGGATCTCTGACAAATCAATGCATCTTTGTATGCTAAAGGATGAAGTAAGAAAATAGCTTGATAAATTTTGACATAGTGAATTTTTAGAACTAGCAATAGGTCTTAATTAAACATTTCTTATGAATTTTAGATTCACCATAAAGATTATGTTAATCTATTTTCTTTCTGAATGGGTAGAAGCATCTTGAGGTGTTTTCTGAGTAATGTTCCTAGTTTTGTTTCTGTAGCTGATATAGAATTTTTGAATCATTTTGTATTGACTTGATGTATAGAGATTTCTTATCATAATGATAATATAATTTACAACTATTGCTTTGCCCTGATTATCAGGAAGAATTATTACAAATTTTTCTGATCTGATGGAATTAATAGCCTCCTCACAAATATATAATATTTGATTTGGGTTGTTGATATCTTTTAATTATTATTTATTATTCTCCAAACTTAATTCCATTATTTTTTTACAGACAAATTTTGTGTAAATTCTTTAATTCTTGCCATTATATCTAGTGAAGAAGTATTAGCTGATATGATAGCAAAGTATTCTTTTTCTATAACAAAGTTTCAGTATTAGCTAGATGTTTGGAACAAAAAATTTTAACCTATTTTGTTTGGTATAGAATATTCGAAAAATCCATGCAAATTTATAAGTTTCATCCAGTTACATTCATTTATTTTTCATATAATTTTAAATGTTTTTTTACACAGTAGCCAATTTTCCATAAAGTAGTGCCACCCAATGTAAGCCATATTAATCAATGGATTTTATCTAATGTATAACTATTAAGTAAAAAATCAGAAATTTTCAGAAATCCATATGTCTTCCAATCCAGCCATTTAAGTTAGATGGCTTGATTGGAAGACATATGGATGTCTGAAAATTTCAGATTTTCTACTTAATAGTTATACATTAGATAAAGTGCTGGGTTTATCCTGGTATTTTTAATCTAATTCTTGAATATCCTAGCATCTCACTGAGGACACCAGTAGCGGTAACTGGTCTGGAATTGGGGATATTCTGCAAAACTTGTTGAAAGCTTATTTTGCAAGCTCTCTATATAACATTTGTAAATACAAGCTTATTAAATTAGGTCATGTAACATTTGACATAATTGTAATCAATGGATGCTAAAAGATTTATGAATAAAATCCCTTATGAGTGCCTACTCATACAACATCACCAGATTTATAGAGAGATGACTTCTGTTTTCACAGCTTGTGTAAATATAAAAAATGGTGGTCATGCAATCTTTTAATGATCTTTTTTTATTGGTTGAAAGTCTTGAGAATTCTTCATCAGTAAATTTATTTTTAAAATATTCTACATTACTAATAGAATGTAAGACTTGATATACAAAATTCATTTGAGCCATTATGTTTGTCTTAACAAGGCCTCACTTTATTACCATGTAATTTTCTTGCTTTTGGTAATGAATTGAAGGTTTACATCCCCTTCAGATTTGTTCAGTTTACTCATAATATTTTATAATATCTATAGTTTAAATAGTACCAGGTCAATAGTAAATACTTAAGTTTATGGAAAGTTTGTAATGACATTTTATTTACAGTCATCGGTTAGATGATTTCCATCATTCAATATTAATTTCTAAATGATTTACAAAGATTCAAACCATTTCAACTTTTCAAATATTGTTCAATTGTGGTAATAGTTTACAAATAATTATATAATGCATTATTTCACATGATATTAGCATTTGAATTAAACCTGGAACTTCATTTCATAATTTTACATCAATTTCCAAATGAACAATGTTTGATTGTAAGGCCACCAATTCTTCAATTGTTTCTTGTTTATTTTGAAAATTTTCTTGATTGACAGAATGTAAAAGACATGTAAATCTTCAGCTTCACTTTTGAAAACTTGAAGTTATTCAGTCATCCAAATGAAAACATGATAGAGATTGTTTATTTGGATAAATAATTCTTTTTTTTTCTTGCACCAATCTGAATGATCAGTTGTGATTAAATTATTAAATAATAAAACCTGATGTTAAAATAGGCAAAACTCTCAATGGATGCCAGAAGGCTTGTGCAGTGCCTATTCATCCAATATTCCAAGACTAGTTTCTGACTTGTGGCCTTCATCAGTGAGGAGCCTTGGATGTGAGAGCACTGCACTTAGATCTTAAGATCTCTAAAATCTGATGTTCCAATTTAACCATTGCTTGCTTATAATGTACAATTCCAGAATCTTTATCCCTGTGCTTATCCTGTTAATTCATTATTGACTCTGGCATTTATGTAAACAGAATACGCTTGTTTTGGAGGTTTTGGTAAAGCTCCATCTATTGATTATGTAAATCTGTAAATGTTTCACTTCCTCAGAGCTCTTGAGTTTCAGAACATATTTTTTTTTCTACAGCCTCACCTTCAAAGTTCAGAGGAATGTCTCCTGCATCATTTGTTGCCTTGATAACTCTGCTTTGAATATGATAGGCTGGTGATTATGTAGTATCACTCCAAACAATTAGGTTATTCTATCATAAGCGATCAGAAGTAAATTTATAAAAATTTTATTGTCTGATGTTTTTAAAAGAATGGTCTAGTTGGATAAAGCAACAACATAAATTTAATATTTTTGATTCTAAAATCCCAGACTTTAATTCCTATGATAGTGTTACTAGTCAGAGCAGCAATACCTGAAGAAGAGAAAAGAATAATACTATTTAAAGAGCTATCGCACACTCATCTGTGAGCTACATTAACACTTGAATATACTTGAAAAGTATACATAAAGTTTGAATTTTTCTAGAGCCATATATCATATTCCAAATAATGAAAATATTCCAATATATAATTAGAAAATTTTTTTTATCAACACAAACTTTCAGACATTTATATGGCCAATTATAATTACTTTCTTCTCTAATATATGAAATATTTAAAGCGTACACATGTGCATCATTTATAAAAATAGTAAAAAAGGAGTGTATTATTAGTACATTTGAATAACAATTTTGAATAAAAGTTTTTTTTTTTTTTCTAAATACTTTCTACACATGTCAATTATGAAATCCACCTTTGTGAATTTATGTCTTAAAAGTCTGAAATGATCACTTCCTTTTGCAATCATTAAGATTATACACAAAACACCAAACAATCAAACTATTAATCAATGTTGAGTAGAACAGACTGACCACTGTCATGGCAGAAAAGCTATTAGCTATCTTATTTACACAAGAGAGTCTTATTGGACTTTATCCGACGTTCTGCAATTAACTTGTGCAGTTCTAAAAAAAAAAAAAAAAGATAAATGTTTGCTTTTTAATGAGTTTTATAGATAATTTAATGATTTAAAGTCTGCCAATTTATTTACTTTTCCAATAATTAGTACCTTATATAATAAAACTTTTATTACTTTAGTTTTTTTTTTTTTTGTTATTACTGGCAGAGGCCGTGGCGGAGTAATATGGTCTACCCACATACGGCACTATAAATCTAAGTATTAAAAAAATGTACTTGAAAATATATAGTGTATTAGATAGAGAGAAAAATTATTATAACTTGTTCTATTTCTTTCTATGTTTCTCGAACTATTTATGTTGAATTCACTATGTGATCTAGCACAATTGTTGATTAGTGAAGACTAATTTTCAAAAAAGATGTATTTAATTTTTATTAAAAAGTCTTACTTCAGTAAAATAAATCGAGCATTGTGTTCGATGTACACTAAAGTGCTTAAATATATCATGACATCCTGAACAAGTAATTATATATTTACTATTAGCACGTGTAACTTTCTTTCTGAAAAAAATTGTTCTATTTTATAATAAAATCTGCAGCTTTTAGAAAGAAACCTTTTAGTGTGATTTGTAATCTATTTCCTCAATCACTCAATCTACTTTTACCCATTTGTATTTTGTCTACAATATTATATTCATTTATGTCAGAGAAACATTTACACTTTACATTTATCCAGTGATCTTTTTTGTAAATATACTTTGACTTACCTCATTGCTTTCATAAAAATGAAGTAAGCCATAGACTCAAAACTCATACGCAGAACAGATCTGAGTTATAGATGTATTAGTCAATCATTTAGGACACAAAAATCTAAGAATACTAAGAGAGCAGTTAAAGAGAAATATCAATTATTTTAATTAGACATAATATGTAGATACTTAGAGCTGCACATATAGGTATATAAGTTACTCAATGTGCAAGATATCTACAAGAATATAAGAAAATGTTTTAGATAGAAAACAATAAGTTAGTGAAAAAGAAAAAAGGTTAATTAATGAAATTATTTCATTTTTGATACCCCTAAATTTCTACTATCACATCAAAAATATAAGATTGCATTTATATACTACATAACAGAGTTACCATAATCTGACATCAAGAAGAGGAAGGCTATGAGATTGAACTATCAAAATACAATCTGTCCAGAACATCAAAAATGCTTCAATCCTTAATAACACCTTACATTACTATTCTAGGAACAACCATGAATATTTGGGCTTATTTTACAAATAATACTGTCTAAGAATCCATTTGTAAATCAATATTAAATGCCTGGTTGGGTCAATTATTGATTAGATGCCTAAAATATACTAAGCTTGCCTGGTAAACTTTAAACTAACTGTAAGTCATGCATTCTATTCTACATATAAATTATATTCAATTTATTACTTGGCCTTTTTGTCATTATTTACACTTTACCTAAAGCTTCTGTTTGTCAATTATATTTTTCACTATTTTCATCATTTAATTGAATTTTTAAATATTTTTAGAGAAATTCAAAATTTATTTAAACTTTTCTGAATATGTTTAACTGTTAGTAATAATACACACACTATTATAGAACTCAATGGTTTTGAGTGATACTTTTTTATCTTTTGATTAGATATTGATGGCCTGATCAAGAAAGAGTCTAGCATAGAGATTAAACATGTGACTTTTATATTTATAAATACTGGATTTAAAAAGAAGGCACTAACTAAATTAGAGCAATCTGAATCAGCAATAGTCAGTTCATATTTCGTAAATTTATCTTCGTGATTTATGGATTCTAAGCAGTATGGATTATCATACTAAGTTGAATTGTGGGTTATTTGCCTTTATCATGTGAGCAGTCTTTTAAATGTTTAATTTTGTAAGTGATTATTATTTTTCCAAGTATTCTAAAATGTTTTTTTTAACTTGACTATGAATACTTTTAGTGTTTTTATGCTATTAATGTTAGTAATTTATTTTATTACAACTTGATATTTTTTTATATACTTCATAAATTTTAATTTATACTTTAAATAATTAATTATATTTTGAAATCATACTTGTATAAAGTTTATAGCTTTAGAGAATATGTTATTATTATGTTGTTTGAATTTATACTATTGTGTATTACTTTTATTTTGTAATGTAAAAATGTAACTTTAAAAAAGTGAAATATTTAAATGGTGACCAGCTTTTACAATTGTCATAATTTTAATCTATAAATAATAAACTATAAGTGACATTTAAAAAGTAGCATTATCTATCTATTTATAACTTCTTTTTTAAATTAATGCACAATAAATAAAATAAGTTAAATGTGTTTGTTAATAATACTTCCTTTCTGTTAATATTACATTTTATTCAATAGTAACAATTATTTCCTTTTAATGCTTCATTTTTGATGTTTTACTTTGCAATGGTAATGGTATGAAACCTGAGGTGTATAAGGGAGTGTCAAAATCATCATATGGAGTGATGAGAAATCATCATCACAAGCAAAATATAAAATGAATAATCATGAATGCACTGCAATCAAATCAATCATTATATTAATAATAATCATTATAAAATTAATCATGGTAATAACTATAAACTACATCACCAGCATTACACAGCAATAATTCAATGGCAATCAACAGTCATTCTTTGTGATGTATTTTAATAGAGATATACTATAGACAATGTCAAACTTAGGGCTTGATATACAAACATTTATATGAAAGTATAAACATATTATAAAAAATAATGCTGGGATACTGATATATGCTGATTATCATTAATGTCCTAGCCACATGGTAACATGAGTGCACATGTTCATTATGAACATAATTTCTAATAAAGAAAAACAAAATGTAGTAAATGAACTTTAAAAGTAATAATATTCTTGCACCATCCAGGGAATTATCATCAGGATGTTCAAACACAAACATCAACCCCTCAACTATAATTAAATGCTACAGCTCTCTAGAGCTACTTCAAGATTATGAGACTCTAGGTACTGTAATTATGAAAAAATAAATATAACAGTTTCATCTATTTAAAATAATTTTACCAGAATAATTTCTTAAAACACTGAGTTGTAAAGAAATAAAATCACACACACTGCCAACTTATAGAACAGATAGATGGAGGAATAAAGATGCTAAAACTATTATTTTTTAAACAATTATTTAATAAACTAGCTGGTTAATAATTTTAAAAAATTAAAACATGAGGTGATTATATGATAATTAATACTTATATATTTTTATCAAAACATGTAATGACATATAAAAATATAATTAACCAATAGATTTTTAATTCATTAAATTAATTAACTTTCACTTTCATTGAATCATTTTTGTAAGTCCATTTGACATCAATTCCATCTGTCAAATTTTTGAATAGAGCCTAGCAAATATGTTATTAAACATGTTTTAACAATAAAAAAATTTTCAATTAATTTTTTATGTATATTATATAACTAATTTTGATTTTATGACATATATTATTTAAATTTAAAAAACTTAATATTTTATAATTTAAATTACACAAATAAATATCTAAATGAAGTTGTTACTGATAACAAAAATGCATATGGCCATTGTCTGCATCTTGTCTATTGAAAATATTGGAACAATTAAATATTAGATACTTTTTTTTTAATTTTTTGTTTTATGTTGATTCATTTGAAATATGAATGTATGTAATATAAGTAGATTGTTTTAACGTATCAAATTTAATAATAAAATAATAGAGGCCACTTATTATTTAAAAAATTCTGTTGTTCTTTAATTCATACACCTTATATATGTATATTACATAACTAAACTGGTTTTAAATTCCAATTCATTAACATCAATGATTATATATTAGATATAATTTGTTATTAAAACACTTTGTTTTTGTTTTAATTTAACCCTTTAAGTGATATATTTTATCAAAAACCTTGGAATTAATTTTATTGGTAAGTAGATAAAAATCTGAAGTAATGTTATTAATCAATTACATTTTAGAGTGTGCTTCTATTCAAAAGTTATAAACCTGCAATAAATTATATAGACACAAATATCAATCCATGTGTGTTGTTAGCAAACATTGTGAATTTAAATATTATTGCATTAAAAATAAAAATTTAAAAGACAAATAAATATTGTATGTGTTTGAATATAACTATTGCCATTTGAAAAGAAAATCAAACCACAATTAAAATAAAGGCTACAGGATTTGTTTTATATGAAATGACTGTGATTTATTTGAAATTTATTTATTTACTCTTTTTAGTATAAAGGTCAATAAGCAATGCTTAGGGATGAGAATTATTTATATGAAGATTTTTTTTATTTTGCCAATATTCAAGTTTATAATCACCTCTTTAAGCCATCATTAATTATTATATTGTTTCGCATATAATCCCATCTACAAATATAGGTTGGTTTCAATAAAATTATCTTTGTTTCCAATTTATGTTTTGGTAATTAAATCTCACTGGTCAAGTTAACTCTGGGAGTAAATCATTTAATGTCTCTTATTATTTCTCTTTGGCATCTATGCATATTTTATGTACAGCTAGTTATCTGGATAATATTGTGATTGTTAATTAATGATTGAACCATATTTTTCTTATTTTTAAAATCTATCTTCTGATGCATAGATGCAATCCATTACAATTGGCACCCAATGTGGTGCTCAATTAATTGATTAGTTGGTGGTTGTAAAGTTCATTACAATTGGTGCAAAAACTAAGGGGCCTAAAAAGTGAATAATTAATAGAGACTGGAATCACATATTGTAAAATGGTGTAAGATTTTAATTTCAAAGAAATTTCTTTTGCACTAGGTTTTATTAGTCTATGATAGGTTAGAGTTGGTATTCAAATTATAAAATTAATAGATGATCACCATTTCTTAAGGAAATTGTGTCAGCATGTACTTGATTGGCCTAAATGTTGACTTATTTAGCACATATGGGCATTTTCAATATGTTTAGTACATATCAATATTACAGTGTAACATTTTGACTTTAAATTTGAAATCTCTATGTCTCACTATTATATGGATATAGTTGCATTATTATTATATGTAGGTAAGTTTTTTGGGGGTAAAGTGAACCCCAAATATCACTTTAATAATTTTTATGTGTATCAATGCTGTAGTGTCAGATGAAATTTTGCATTAGCCAAGAATGTTATGACACTATTAAAATTAACATTTTGATCTTTGGGACAAATATAATTCAAATTTAGTATTGTACTGGTCAAAACATGTTGATCCATCTAACATGAGCTGGAATTTAATGAAACATACTTCAAATCCAGTCAAGCCCAAGATTTAGGTCAGGGACTAACCTGGATTTAAACCCATTCAACAAGCACCAGATCAAAAATCTAATGAATAACATAGTAGTGATGGCACATGGGAATTTAATTTTAAGTCTGGCCCATTAGCAGAGCAGAGGAAACAATGAGACACATTTTATCGCATCAATATTTGACTAAATTTATATCATATAATCTAGGAATTGTATAATTAATTTATTAATAGGGTTTGAACCCCATTCATATATTTAATAAAAACACATATGTATAAGTAAATGTATGGAAGTGGAGATAAGATAATTTGAATAACATAAATGATTTGGATAATGAAATGTTTAATAAAATAGTAAAGTGATCATATACTTATTAGGATGTGGGTGAATAAGTGATCTACTGGGAAGTAGGTAGTTACATATAGTTTATTCATACTATTGTTATTCATATGCCATTGTATTTGATTAAAATAACATACTATACATAAATATATATGTTTGGTGGGTAAGATTTTAAGATGCCAATCATTTATTACAAAATAAAATTATATCACACATTATGATTAATGCTTTTATTTACAGTTCTGAAAAATGGTGATTGACATATGAATTTAGGGAGCATTCTAGGGTTTAATATACATATAAAAAATTATTTTCATGCCATTGCAGTCATGAAAATCAATAAAATACATTTGAGAATGGTTTGGTTATTAGGAATAATATTTATTAACAACTTTTTTATTCATGTTTAAAAAGAATAACATACGTTTGAAAAATCATATTTAATTATCAGACAAAATATTTCTTAACCATTCTTTTAAATTCTTATTTGAAAAGAGAATGCTGTGTTTCCCCAAGGTATGCATACTCTTATGTAGAAAAAATAGATTACGATGGTGGGATTTTAAAATAAACAAGAATAACATTATTAATTAAACTAACGAATACTATTTGGAATCTATATATATGAGCAGAGCACAATTTCAGTATTAAAGCATGATTTATTTGCTAAGTGGCAATGGTAACATAAAGGCAGAGAATCCACATTGAGATCATGCTTGTGGATGAAGAAAATGAAAGATCTAAGATTCTCTTTTCTAGGGCAATGCTTAGACAGATAAGATGAGGTCTGGCACCACCCAGGCATACTGGAATCACTGACACATGGAGACCTTTTTATATGTAAGATAGTCCTTGAAAGCTCAACTATCCACAGGACAGAACATGAAAAAAATCTATGGGTCTGAACTCATCACAACTTACAGACTAAAACCATGTAATATTTAATAAGATGAGTCAGCAATGCAGCATGGAAATTATGTTCCTAATGACATGACCTGGCATTTACTGCTTTAAAATACATGGTCCTCATTCCAATGTTGTAATTTAGGTAGGTCATGCTATGCCACATAATATATATATATATATGGAAAAGTCTTAATTTATTACAAAAAAGATTTTAAAATTACCCCCCCCTCTTTGTTTTCCCTGCTACTTAATATAATTAAATCCCACCCTCATGGATTTTACAACTTGAGAATATTTAAGTATTTAAAATAAAAGAGTAAAACTGATAATATATAAAAAATAAAATAAATCACTTTTTCAGAATTAAATGAGTAACATTAAAATATTGGATAGCTTAATTTTTCAATGATTAAAGTACCTCAGGGAGATATGCTTTATTCTAGATGGAGTTAAATAAATAATATTTTTTATATATACTAAAAAAATATATAAGTAGGTCAACTCAGGAAAAACAATCTGGCAAGCATATTAATTAAGAATGCATTCAGATCTAACTAAAGAGGTGGGTTTAATAACCTCAATCCATAGAGGTCTGAGTAAATAGGGAAAAGAGAATTTTATACATTAAGCTTGCAAGATTGTTTTAGATAGGCAGATTAAAAATAATAAAATAAATCATAATTTAATATTAAGAAGGAACCATACCAAAATTAAGAAAATAAGAGCATATGATAGACTTAAATACAAAAAAAAATTAGTATGAGAACAAATTTATACTTACATTTAAGAGAATACTTAGTTAAATAATTTATGAAAGAAATCTGGATAGCAGAGGTCAAGATTAGTTGAGTAAATTAGATTTATATTTTACATGGTGGTTTTAGATTAGTTGCCTTGCATACATTCAAGAGGCCATTTTTAATGTTCGGCTCATGAATGACAATTTAAAAAGATCCAAGTGAGTTCTAAGGTAGCAGCAAGTTTCCATTAGGCATTCCAACATTTTTTATTTCAAACTTTTCTACATTTTAGGGCATCAGCAAGGTCATTATTAGCAGTGAGAGAAAGACCAGCAAGGGTCAGGAAAGGTGATTGGTTTTCTACTTATACAGCATGTTGAAAATCAGAGTAGCGTGGAATATGTTGATGAAAGCTAATTTCTCAAACACAGTTCTCTCAGTAGTAACTGTCTGTTGATGATTATAATCAGCTCATTTTATACCCTTCTCAGGTATTTATTGAATGTCTTTAATTTCTTATTTCTAGCTCTTTGTCCATTGTTTTTGAAAATGCAATCATTTGATAACATTCCAAAAATATATTCAAATCAATTTCCATATTGGAAATAGATTTAACAAAATTGTTTATAATAAAAGTAAAATCTATTAATCCCATTCCCCATTTTATTTTCATTAAAACTTTAATTAAAAAATACCTTCCCAAGATTAACACAATATTATATTTCAACCCTTTTATTATTTTTGGACAAGTAATGGTTGCATCATCCATCTTGGATTTTACAAAATATACAGTTTAATAGAAAAAAAACAATTTGAAAAGAAAAAGTTTTATAAATAATGTATAATAAAATATTTATAAAACTAACATTTTGTTAGTATCTTTGCTCCTACATTATATATATATATTTGAGCTGCACCTATGTACTTTAATAAAAAACAATAAATAAATAAAAATGTATAACGTTTAGATGTGTATCGCAAATATATACATTATATATATACAACTAAAGGAGTGGGATGGGATATACGGTTTAAACACAGGTTAGTACTTGGTAAATGGATAGAATGATGAAGCTCAATCTTAAGCTAAGATTGTCTGCATCAGTATCAGGTTGTTTATATTTTGCTTGGATGCTAATTTGCATTTTAGGATAATGGTGAGAGGATGACTAACCTTGGATCATAAGAATTATCACCTAAAGTATATAATGTTTTTGCATGTATATTATTATTGTTTTGAAAATAACTATGGATAATGTTAATGAAATATTTTTGGTGCTATCATTAGTTTGCTGGGCCTAATAAACCTGGTAATGAAAATGAATGCTGAGTTGAAAGCTAACTCTAATGAATTAAAGATTGAGTTGAAAGCTAACTCTGATGAATTAAAGGCTAAAATGAAGGCTAACTCTGATAAATGAGTACTGAATTGAAGACACTAGTTGATAATAGACATATAGCATTAGAAATCAAATTTTCTAAAGAGATTAAAGGATATATAGAAGAGACAGGAATTGAAGCTGTCTCACTGGAGGCAAGATTTGATGAGACAAGTGAGGAGGTCAAGAAGAAGACACAAGAGATAGTAGAAAAATTTGAGGAATCCAGAAAATAATGTCAGGAGTTACAGAAACAAAATGCTGATAACAATAAGGCCCTACAGGGTGAGTTTCAAGCATTTAGAAATGAAACTGAATGTTCTCTAAGAAATGTTTATATCAATATAAAAGCTGAGGTTAAGGTTGCTGGTGACCTACAATGGGGTGAGTCTCTCCAACTTAATAGAGGGTATTGTGAGATGATCCAATTAGCTGGTGATGACAAACTACATGACATGGATGAAAAGATGGACACAGTGAATAATATCATTTTATGAGATGTACAAAAACCAGTGAAAGTGATACTAGCAAGATATCTAAAAATGAGATGTGAAAGGATATCATGAGTATATGTGTCCAAGTTGAAGAGATGAAGTCCATTTTGCAAGTCAATAATGAACATATAGCAGACTTAAAAAAACAATTGAGAAAATGCAGTTTAGACATGGACAAAATTAAGGTCATGGATGGTAATGGGGACAAGAATTACTCTATGGGTGGAACAATCATGAGAAATTTGGACCATGAGAGAGAGATTGTTTGTGTCCCTAGTCAAATCCTTAATGAAGAAATGGTGGTTAATTCTAAGGGATCCCATGACTTTCCACCCTATGTAACTAGTGGTTATTGTACAAACCACACTACTTACTATTTATTAACATTAAAGTTTTCAAGGGGAATATAATGAGAACCCCATGAAGTATTTAAATACATTGGAGGAATTATTTACCCTGAATGTGTTATTTGAAAAAGAAAAGTTGGCAATTGTCAGCAAACATTTTTATGCTTCAGCCAAGGAATGGTGGCAATCTTTGTTTGAGAGGCCTCAAGCCTATGGTGATTACTGTCAGGCCTAAATAAGAAACTTTTGGAATGAGGACAAGCAGAATTGCATATGCCACTGCCTTTCTCAAAAAAATATGCCTCCCATAAAAAAAACTATAGAACTACATTCCCATTGTCAGAGACACAAATCATGTGAATTTTGTGCCAAAATCTATCTTGGCATATTGAGCAGACATTGGTGGCTGCTGATATTTTAGGAACACTGGGGGCTGGGAAAATACCTATGATATTCCATCTACACCTAAAAGAGACAAGCCTAGCTACTCACTTTCAAGTATAAATTACAATTTGCCTAGAAACTGATTTGTAGGTTGCACTCAAGGATTACGAGGAATTATCATCAATAAAGAAAACAGGCCACCATATGAAGATTGTGTGAATCATGTTAGGGACCTGAGGTATGATCATGGTTATCAAACCTCAACCTGGAGGTTATCCTTACATTGCTACCAGTACTGTGGTTAAGTCTCTGGTGGCTGGACCTATGGGCCATCCATTAAACTAGGCAGGGTCTCACAACAATATTCCTTCATTGCTTTCCTGCTTATAATGGGGCAAGACTTCCCTGTATAGCATTGTCAATCATTATTAATTTAGCAGTGTTTACCCAATATTGGTACTCACTAAAATTTTGTGATTTGGTTATTCCATGTACTTTTGCTCTGATTATATGTATATATGATTCCGAAATTTTGTTTATTTATTCCCATGATTTTGTTGTTGACATATATTCATTTAACATTTAAATGAGGGAAGCTACCCATAGATAATTAGTTTTAGGAGTTACTGTTACCATTGTCATATGTAGTTGCTTATATATAATTTTTTTTTGTTAGTGAGAGGATGTTGTAAGAGTTGGAAAGACCCATCTTTTTTATCAAAGTGTTGTTATTGTTTAAAAAAATCTTTGATTTGGCTTTGATATGAGAGTTTATATGTATATGTTGTTGTTGTTATCGTTATTTATTTCAAATTTTTTTTGGTATATGCATTTATTTATGATTTTCAGATTTAAATGGCAGTGATGTTATAAAAATTATATGAATGTGTATATACATTTTACAAAGATATTGGTTTATATTTAAAGTATTTGCCTCTAGTAATGTCAATGATTAAAATACTGGCATATGAAAGTACTAAATATTTTTACATTGTATTTTTGTTTTTGAAATTATTTGCAATGTATTTTTATTGTGTAGTACTTATTTATTTATTAATTAATTTTTTCATTTGTAAACTGTAAAGCATATTTTTGTATGTAAATTCTTTTTTTAACATTAATATTTAAAACTCGACAATTGTTGTAATAAAGATATTGATATTAGCAGCATGTGAAAGTCTGGGCTAAACAGTAGCTGAAAAAAAATACTATAGCAACAAGGATTGACAATCACCATTAAGAAAAAGGATGCAAAACTTTGCTGCTGTTTTCTATACAATTTTCTTTGTGTAATTACAAATTTTTTTTTTATTTGAGAGCATTAGGAATGGCAGAGTAAACAGTAACCATGGATTTAATTTCCTTGGTCTCACCGTTTTGCATAAACAATATTCATTGGAAGAGAAGCAAATTATCAATAAGCAGGCATTTGGAATAGAAAATAATCTGGAAAAATTAATAGCTATTCATATAAAGCAAATCAATATAAGCATTATCTAAGTGTTCAGTCAGTTGATTACTGGCAATTGATTTATTACAACCTAACCCGGATAAAAGAATCCTCCAAGACAATTGTTTACAAAAAAGCTTATGAATTTACACATTCGTCATTTCAAAATATTTTACATGTTAATTCAACCTACTCCAGAGTGGACAAATCATATCAAATAGTTTTCAAACTTTAAAAAAAAAAAAAAAAACAATGAAGATTAAATAATAATTAATTTGATCAATTTTTTTTGTTGTTTGTATGTGATTGATTCTACATTTAACCATTCATACATGTAAATTAATTTTAAGTCTTAATCAATCAGCATAAATGACAACACATTAAATTTTAGTTAGTACTAATTTTTTTTGTTTTATGAGGATTCGTTTGAAATATAAATGTCTGTAATATAAGTAGATTGTTTTAAACTTTTAACTTATCAAAATTAATTGTAAAATGCTAGAGGTCACTTATTATTAGAAATTTTCTGTTGTTCTTTAATTCATACACCTTATATATGAACATTATATAAATAAACTGCTTTTAAATTCAAATTCATTAATATGAATAATTATATATTAGATATAATTTGTCATTAAAACATTTTGTTTTTGTGGTTAATTTAAATGCACCATACACTCACGCTATATATATGTTGTATATAATGCAAGCTGGAAATTGAATTGTTTGTTTTTATAGAATTATTTATAAATTTACACATAATGTTTTGTATTAGTATTTAAAATTTAATATAATCATTTGAGATTTCTCCTTCAAAAATTAATTCACAATTTCATCATAAGATATGTTTAAAAGGTAGATCCAGCTGTGACTATTTTATATTTGTGTTATATATGCATATTTGTTCACATGTGAGATTAGGAGTCGTTCTTATATTTTTATTCATAGAAATTTCATATACTAAAGATTATATAGTCCAGTGATAAATGTTTATTGTAGTCTCAGAATTAATGATGATATAAAGAAAGATATTGAGTTTTGGAACCATAATAGAGGCCCTATTATAGATAACAAATCTGAGGAGTTCATACTTGCCATCCAAAAGAGAAGTATAGCTTTAATAGAAAATGAAGTATATAAATATCCAACACATTAGGAAGAGAATACTTATAATTTTCTGTAAAGTTAAGTGATCTAAACTTGAGGAACATATCAATGATTCTGAACTGTTATATTAAGAAACTATTATGACTTTCAGTATTTTTACATTATTGCATCTTTCTGCATAATAAATAGTATATGATTATTATATAGATACAAACGTCAATCCATGCCTATTGTTATCAAACATTGTGCATTTAAATATTATTGCATTAAAAATAAAAATTTAAAACACAAATCAATATTGTATGTGTTTGAATCTAACTATTGCTATTTGAAAAGAAAATCAAACCACAATTAAAATAAAGGATATGCCATTTGTTTTATATGAAATGACTTTGCAATTTATTTATTTATTTAATATTTGCTTTTCAGTACAAAGGTCAGTAGGCAATGCTGGGGACTGAGAATTGCTTATATAATGATTTTGTGTTTTGCCAATATTCAAGTTTATAATTATTTATTTAAGCCATCACTAATTATCACTTTGTTTTGCATATAATCCCCATCTGCAAATATAGGTTGGATTCAATATAATTCCCTTTATTTCCAATTTATATTTTGGTGAGTAATTAAATATACCTGGCCAAGTTAACCCTAAGAGTAAATCATTTAATATCTCTTATTACTGTTCTTTGGTATCTATCCATATTTTATGTACAGATAGTTGTATAGATAATGTTGTAATTGTTAATCAATGATTGGACCATATTTTACTCATTTCTAAAATTTATCTTCTGATGCATAGATGCAGTCAATTACAATATATATATATATACACACATTCTGTTAATAAATTAATTTGTTTGTTTTTTGTTTTTTTATGAATGATTGTTTTCTTACATTATAATTAAATTCAGTGATTTTAATATTCAAGAAAAGGCTCAATTGTATTTTTTTAGTGAAAATAGATGAAAATGATATGATAGAATCCTGATATAATGATTAAATCTAGCTCTGGAGCCCTAATATATTTTCATGAGAATCATATACATAACATCATATAGGTAAATAGAGTAAAGATTCTAGACAAAATATAAGTATATTAAGGCACATTATAAGGATTAAGATACTCTTGAAAATATTCCTCTTAAGTAAAATAATGATTTTTCTATAATTTCATATGAGATTTGATCAATAAATCATTGAGGTAGGTTTAAACTGTATAATAGCTGATGAATGAGATGTGTTGAAATTTTTCTTTATATCTCAACCATATGTGGTAACACTTTTTTTAATTTATCTGAAATTTATAAATATATTTTTTTACACTTCATAATAAAGTTATTTTAATCATCATCATTAAATAATTCATGCTGCTATGGAAAATTTAACTAATCAAAGGTGAAGGCTGTGTTATCTCTAAATCAACATCCTATTTAATTTGGCTATATCCATGTAAATTTAGTATTATATTTACCACTGTTACTATATATATATATTAAAAATTAAAATTGGAATTTTTCTAAAAGATTACTCTGATGTATACTTAGTATGTTTTGATGCAGTGGTAAAATGTTAATTTATGGTATTCAAAGTCCATTGATCTTGTTCAACTCTGTTTTACTTCCACTATATGAATTTTTTATGAACTTGACCAATGAACCATTGGGTTATTTATAATATAACATACACTTTCTTTACTATATAAACCTCACTGTTTTTATTATAATAACTTTAGTTTTGTGATTTTTAAAAGAGATTAATATATTTTATTATTATTTAAAAAACATAATTGTAAAGTAAAATATTTTTCAATATTTTCATTTAAATTTTTATTGCAAATTTTTCTATATTACCTTCAGAATAACTATATGCACTTTGATTACAGTGTCTAAATCTAGCCTGAATTATTACATTAACCAAATGAAATTTGTTTATTTTTTTACTTGAAGCTTTGTACATGTACATCCATTTTCTATAATTTTACATAATCTTTTATTTTAAAAACATATTATTCTTAGGTCATAATTACACCAAAATTTATTTTCTTTTATTATCTATAAGAAAATACTAATATTATGTGTTAATATCCATATTCTATATTTCTTTTTTATTTTCAAATTACAAAATGTTAGATATACATTTATTGATCAATAAAGAATAATTAATTATCTTAGATGATTTATACTTTATGCATTTTTTTTTAAAAAATTGTTGAAATTCTAATATTATAATGCTTATGCACAATTCAAAAGCATAGCATAAACATTGCAAAAAGAGTTATCTCTGCACCATAAGGTTCTACCCTTAATAAAAATATATGCATGGTGTATTTATTCTTCTTCCTAGAACAGTTTTCACAACTAAGTCCACAATATAGAATTTTTTGAATATTGCAAATAAAACATTCGCCATTACAAGCGTAATTATATTTCTTTTTGCAACTATAAAAAACTTTTCTATTTTTATTCTGATCTCTTAATCTATACACGTATATTTCTCACTTCTATAATCAAAATTTTTTAATCAATTTTTAAAATTCATCATTATATTTGAAATTATTTTAAAAAGAAAACTAAATGAGTTTCTTAACTTATTACAGATATAATTAGTAAAAAAAATTAGATGAATACATTAGCTCTATTTAATTAGCTGTTCACACAATAATATATATAATCCTTGGCAACTATTCATAAGTGGCTTTTATCATTCTAATTTTAAAAGACAGAGAGAAATAAAAAAGAATAAATAGTATTCATGTTTTTTTACTCTATAGATTATTTATTTATCTTTTTGCAATGGTGCATTTTGATCTATTCTGTAGAAAAAAATTATTTATACTGCAAATAATTGTATCTTCACTACAGTCTATACTTAGCCATATTTTTGTGATGAAATCATCAAAATAGAACCTCTTTAGAACAACTTTGTATCATCTATAAAAATATGATTACGTTTATTAGAAATAATTTTTTTCAATAAATCTATTACTTTGTGATTTTCATTTGCCTTACACACCCAATCCCAAAAAAATATGTGCTAATAACCATAGATTATTATTTCTAATAGACTGAAGAATATATCAATTGTTTTAAAGATCTTGCTGCTTTTGATTCATTATAATGCAAAAATCTAATTAATATTGAGCAAGGATTATTTAGAAAGTGAAACAGCCCTAATTATTTTATTTTTCAAAATGTCATTTTTTATATAGTTTAATATAGTAGAAGATGCAAATTCAAAACTTAAAGATTTTTAGGTTGATTTTCCACTAAGGAAAATAAATATATCAGTTAAGTCAATTGAATGGAATTACATGCCTAACATTGTACTTGTTTTTTTTAATGTTTTGTGATTTTCTTAACAATACTCAGTATGATTAATATTATTATAAATATACCCATGGGGTTTTATATTTTTTGTGACATTGATTCAAAGTAGAATTAATTGTTTGGTATAATAAATTTCCATCAACACTGATAAAACTATTTAGAGAAAAATATGATGTGAGTAAAAATAAAATTCTACTCATTAAGATTAAGACATATCGACAAATCTCATTTGTGATGACTAGATTAGTATTCACTCTTATAATACTAACACTGAACTGGTAAAATTAATTAATTGATCTACCCTAACTTATCAGTCATGACAAAGTAATTGGTTTTGGTATGAGAATAATTTTTAAACAGGAATGATGTTGTTAAGTAACTTTAATTCCAATAATGTTTGACTCAAATCACTGCATTTGCTTAGTTGCTGCTTTTATTAGTAATAAATACTAAATGTTGACTTATTTACTCTCTTGTTTACTTTTATAGTTACAGGTTTAATTATTTTTTTCATTTATTGAAATGTTAGGTATTTTTACAAACATCCAAACCTTTTTTTAATTTTTATTCACTTTTAATACACTTAATTAATATTATCACATAGGTTAGTACAGAATACAAAATTTTACTTATTTTTCTCAACTTTTCTTGAAATGTTGCTAATATAATCAAATAACAGTATGCAATGGGCATTGCATAAATAATTTTTAGGTTCATGGATATAGGATTTTAGATGATGCTCAGATTATGGTCAATTGAAAACATAAATAATCTGATCATATGATAATGGAAAATAACATAAGTTAATCTAGTATCATAATCCATAAAATTTAAAAATCATACATTAACTTCATCCATGAAAAGAAACAAATGAACACATCAGGAGAACTTTCATAGATAATTATGTAAAACTTCTACTGATTATTTCCTTTGGGTAGAGTATTACTTAATATTTTAAAGATTATGTGGACTTCTACTTGGTCACACCAAAACAATCTGAAGAAAAGAAAAAAAATAACAATCATAATTCTGCATTTTATATTAATCTGTATGCTATTACTTAGAGTTAAATCTACTAGAACAAATATAACTCAAATTTGAACTTTTCTAAAAATAGTTACAAAATGTCACTACATAACATGACCTTCTGAAAACTTTCAGACAAACTCATTTAATTTAACCATTTATATTATTACATGTTTAAATGTGATATTATTTTTTATTTATATATATATAATAAATAATTTTATAAATGACCAATAAGCTTCTGTTTTCATAATTAATAGCAGTTGCAAGCTTTATGCAATTATGCAGAGATATGATAACAGAATTAAGTGTTAAATGTTTCTGAACTAAAGCTCAACATATGGCTTTTGATGCTTAAACATCACATGACTCTTCATCTATTGAGATGAAAAAAGTTAATACTAAATTTCAGCTGATTGTTTAATATTGATAACAACATACTTTCAATTTGTAATTTTTAAGATATAATATATAATATTTGTTTACATTTATGAGAATAATATAACAATGCTCTAGACTAGTGATACTCAGCCTGTGGCTCCTGGGCCATATGTGGCCTCCAAGATTTTATGTGTGGCCTGGCAATAAACTGATGGTCAATAGATGTGACAACACTCTTCTTAATTAATGAATAACCATGTGTGATTGATATTTTTTATTGACGCACTAATAACATTATGTTGTTTTTTTTAATTTCACAGAACTGAGGAACCTGCCAAATCTGTACCAGAAATGCCTGAGTATTTTCATATATGACTTATACTTGGTCTCAACCTGCTATCTTTAGCATTATTTAGCTGATTTTAGCACCTTCAATATTTTTTGCACGGTAAAAAATCAGTAAATATTTAAATTTAATGGTATAATAATGATGTAAATCCATCTTTTCAAGCATCTGATTGTTTTTTTCTCCACAGGGGAATGCCAATCCATGACTTCAACAGTTGTATTTCTATATTTTGAATTTGAAAATTAACATACTTTACTAAGCTTTTTTTTTTACCCACTTGTTTGTTTCTCAGATTTTAGTCAAAAAATGTACTTTTATACTAAAACATATTGATAAGGAATTCTATGAATTACTTCTAAAATTTATAATTGGATGATAAGAATTTATTATAATTTGACAGTGTTAGATTATTATCATCAATTATAAATAGAAATATATTTTCTTTAAACCTTTCTGTAATCAGACAAATTATAAATTTCCATTTTAGATACTAAACTAAAACAAATATAATTTTAAAAACACAAATATATTCACTGCAGATTGTATAATTGACCAATCAGAAGTTTGAAACTTTAATTCAATCAGTAGTCCTTGTTTTCAAAGCAAAGTGAAACATTTTAGTTTTATACATGAATTAGTATACACCTAGTCACATAGTATTTTATATCAAACTATAATTTAAACATCATAATGATGTCTTCATGCAACAAACAAAAATTATCAATTGAAAATAGAATGTTTCAATACAACTGTGAAGTGGAATATTTTGTTGTGTTGAATAACAATGGTTCAGCAACATGTTTGATTTGTAGAGAAAGTGTCACATTAAAAAAAATATAACATTGATCATCATTATACCATGAAACATAAATTGTTTAATGACACTTTTGCTCATGAATCTTTAATAAGAAGTGAAAAATTAGTTTTCTTCAAGAAGTCATTGCAACAACAACAAAATTTTATGTCAATGGCAATCTCACAAGAAGCAGTGATGACATGAACATCAAATGAAATTTGTTATATATTTGGCAAAAATATAAAACCATTTACAGATGCTGAAGTTGTGAAAGAATGTTTCCTAAATGCTTTGAATATATTATTTGATAAATTTAGTAATAAAAATCAATTATTACAAATTAAAAAATTACAACTGGCAGATTCTACCTGCATGAGACGTACTGAAGATATTGCAAAACATATTTTTGATAATATAATAGATTTAAAAACTGCAAATATTTTAGTTTGGCCGTAAAAAAAAAGAAAATTCTAGTACTGACATTTCAGCAACATCACAATGTGCTATTTCGGAACAGAATTCAATTTGTGAAGATTTTTTGAAATTTTTTCCTATGAAGAATCAAACTAGAGGTAGTGATTTTCTCAATAGTATTTATACTTTTCTGAAGAAGAAGAATATTGAAATAAAAAAAAATGGTTTCTGTGTGTACTGATGGATGTCTTTCAATAATTGGATCCAAAAGGGGATTTGTTTCCCTATTAAAAAAGAAATATAATCTAACAAATCTTTTATCATTTCATTGTTTAATTCACCAAGAAAACTTGGGGGGGGAGCACATATATCCATTAAAGAAGTAAATGCTGTAATAAAAACCATCATAGACATTGTAAATTATATTCGAGCCTGAGAATTAAACCACAGAAAATTTTAAAATCTTTTGGAAAAAATAAATAGTAATTATGGTGATGTACTTTTACATACTTCGGTGCGATGGCTAAGCAGAGGTAAATGTTTTGAATCACTTTTTTTTTGTTACGTCATGAAATTATTTCATTTTTGCAAGAAAACAGTAAAACTTATAATGAGCTTGACAGTGATGTATGGTGGTGTCTTTTAGCTTTTTTATGTGACATCACAGAAAAACTTTGTGATCTTAATATTAGTTTGCAAGATGAAAATAAAATTATTTCACAAATGACAAATAAAGTATTTGCTTTTGAAGAAAAACTAAATATTTATTACCAAAATATACAAAACCAAATACTACATCATTTTCCAATGTTGACAAATGTTAAGCAAGATAGTAATGACATTTCTTCTGAAATATATGTAATTATTTTAAACTATTTAGGTACCTTATTGAAAGAATTTAAAAGTAGATTTCAAGATTTAAGAAATATTAAGAATTGTCATTTGCTTATAGAAAATCCCTGGAACTTAGAAATAGCAACTATTACACAAGTAATTGCATTTAGACATGATTATGTTAAGCTATTTAACGAATTTGTTGAATTTTAAAATGACATAAATTTGGAAGCCATTTTTAAAGAGAAAAGGGAGAGAAAGGAATATATGGAATTTTGGAAATTAGTGCCTGAAAAATATAAAACTGTCAAAAAGTGTGCACAAATGTTTTTCACATTGTTTGCATCAATATATCTTTGTGAATCATCTTATTTGAAAATGAAATATGTGAAGAATGTGCATAGAAACAGTCTTACTGATTTACACCTTGATGATATATTAAGAATAGCATGTAGCACATATAAACCAGATTTATCTAAAATTGTTAAAAGTTTATCTCAATATCAAAAATTACACTGATATTTAAATAAATGTTTATATCAAATAAAAGTGTTTGGGTTTTATTAATATGTTAATTCTAAGATATAGTAAAGTGATCCACAAGCTATTTGGCATGCATGAATTGAGAAGTCAGACTTTTTTACATGACACCAATTGGTTGCCACAGCCCGCTCGATGTAGCACACAAATTTATGTGGCCCAGGAAATAAAAAGGTTAAGTATCCCTGCTCTAGACCTACATATATAAAGAGAAATAGAGTTTGTAGCACCTGATAGTTTTACCACAGGTGATAAAAATATGATAATTTTTTTTTATTCTTTAGACTTTAGATAAACTTTTCAATTAAGCAGATCATGTTAATAAACTATATTGAACCTGTTCATTGTAAGTTATAATGAAAACTTGATTCTAATTAATTTTATCGTAGACAAAATAATGAGTTTTTTTTAAAAAAAAATATTGAACAAATTTTTTGATTGTATTAAAGTTCAAGCAACCGGAGAATGTAATTTAAGCAAAATTATTAATTTCATTTTTTTAAACTTAGTTTAACTTAGATAGGTTATAATATATTAAAGTGGAAAATATAAATAATTAAAAGTGTAAATAAATAAATTTGAAAGTTGTTTCTATTTATTAATTACCTTTACAGTTCCCTGAATCTAAAATTAATGCATATATATATATATATGCATAATGACTATTTTATTTTCGAGTAAAACGAAATTAAAGATTTTGATATAAATATTAATGAAACTTAAGTATTGTATCTCTTCTTACCAAAATATAAGTAACCTTTGCATTAATCACATACTATACAATTAACTTACCTTTATCAACTTGTAAATATTGCTATAGTCCTCGTTACTCTTTGGGCCAGGATAATCATTAATCAATGGAATTTCCAAACCTTATACATAGGTTTAACTTACTTTATATTCCTAACTAATTAAGCTCATGATACACTGCCTTAAGGCATTAATATAATCTTTGATTTTATTTATATTTATTTATGTTTCTTTCATACTTGCATTAATTAACTATCATGATTTTTCTTATGCTGCTCTTGTGACTAAGTTATTGATCTAATACAACTTTTGATATTTCTATATACATGGCTTGCATACCACATTTATATGTATACATTGAAACTTTCTTATTGACACAATTTTATCCTATCATTGATTGCTTTTGTATCCACTCTAATGTGTAAATAAAGTTTTAATTTCGAAAGTAAAATATAAGTAACCTTCAATAGCTGTTATTCAAAATGATAGAAGATACTGTTATATAAACACTACTTTTGAACACAATATAACATTTACATTATTTTACAGATATATTGCAATGTGCTACAATGAGTATAATTGATTCTAGAAGCTTATTCATTATATAATCTGGTCACACAACATGCATTGAAATACACACATTTATGAATAATATGCTCCAAAACTGCAATATAGAACAAAATTATTATACATTGTAACAGGAAAACTATAATAGAAAAATTAAAAATATAACTATAAAACTATATACAAAAATTAATTGTTAAATGTAAGTTTTGCATGTTGTTCTGTACATACAAATTCTAAAATTTGATTTATAGAAAACTACAATCAAGTTTTAAAAATATGTAAAAAAATATTATTTAATGATAGAAACCAACTAATAAAAATACTCCAGATCACTTACACTCCAACAGTTTTTTCACTTTTTCAGCAAAATTATTTTTTTCTAATGACTATGACAATTAGCCTTCAAATGCTGATTTATGATCCATGTCTGAACTTATATATCAAATAAATTAATCACAAAAAAAGAACAGTATTGTAGTTTCACTGTTAAAAGTGTTAACATATAACTAAACTGAATATCTGACATTCTAGTTAAAGTGGAAATATCTCAATTATCATGTAAACATGTGTTAGCATTTATTATGGCAATTTTATGTTAATGGTATTATATATATTTTTTGTTACAGAAACATTCATTGCAGCATAGTTCACTGCATAAACCAAAGGAAATAATTATGAATAGTTATCAAAAATTTTGCATCAATTGTATTAAGTTCATGGGGGAATGTTGAGTTTAAAAGAATTAAAAATTAGTGCCAAGTTATCTGTCCAAATATTCTGATTTACTTAGTACTTCAAAATGATAATTACAGCATCAATGGCAGGATTCACATAAGATAAAAGACTAAAAATGTTTAAAGTAACTGTGAAAAGAAATTACAGCTTTTTAAAAAAGTATAACAGATATAAATTAGTGAAGCCAAATACCTAAAATACTATATAAATTAATATGTGTGTAAACTCTTTAATGCCTATTAAAACATTTCACCATAAGTTTTACTTAAAGACAGATTTCGGTTGAGCTAGCTTCTAGCTTCTAACATAAATGTTATGACAGAAATGTGGTAATATTATTTTTTATGAAAACTATATAAAAAGATGAAAATTATAATTATATTATCTTATAAACATTTGCTGCCATTTTTCTAATTACTATAAAGACAATAAAGCCAATTACTCAAGACTTTAATAAGCTTAGAAATGTAGATGATAACAATCAACTCTTAAGCTATCAACAATCTCAACCTGTAACCAAGGCAACCTCCTTTAACAATAATATCAGTCTATAGTAGAGGTGTCACTTTATAAGTTGGTTTTATAGATTAAGATCATTAATACTTAAATATGTTGTATATATGGTTTTATGTTTAATATTTATAGATAAATTATAATTGAACTATTTTAATATATTTATGTTTTTTCCATACTTTATTCAATTGATTCCTCATAGCTTATGAGGTAATTGATTGAGACATGGAAACATTAGTAATAGATTTAATTGCTTTTATGTAATCAAACTTTTATAAATATGTAACAATAATGGAATTATTCACTGTGAACTTTCATGTATTTAATTATCTGAATAATTATATGTAAAATTAAATTATGAAATATAAACTTATTTATATATATACTTTATTATTTTTCAACCCTCATAAACTTTTAATTCTAACAGTTGGCATACATACAATTTATTTATAAATATACACTTTACTTATTTGCTTTAAATTTTATGTTAGGTTATATTTTTTTTTCATACTATGACTAATATTAATGCATTCCCAATAAGACTTTTTTTCCAATTAATCATTTATCTTTTTTTCATTAATAATTTATCCAAGAAATATGTTATAAATCTATTTTAAAGCATTAACAAAAAGATATGGTGATTTATTTACTAATTTATAAGAGAAATAAGACTTAGGATTTAGATTTTAAACGGAATTATAAACCCAGGAACCTGAATTAAAAAAAGTGATGGAGTTTACAACAAAATAAAAAATAATAAAAAAGCAAAATAAAACCTAGCAAAGAAAGATTAAACCTAACATTGGTATCCTCAACATAATTTACTATACTTTAGAATCCCTGAACTCACCTGCAATCAAAAAATAGCCCTCTTACTAATACACACTATCTCTGACCAAGACCAACTTCCTTTACCCTCGCTGGTGAGGGTTTTCCCTCCAATCCTTCCCTCTTTGCAGAAACTGATTGACTTTTCTATACAGACATACACTTTGATCTTCAACTGGTTTTTTGACCCTTTTAATATCTCTTCAAATCAACACCCTATACTCCAAAACTACTATAAGAGTTAAATACAGGAAATATACTACTACAAACAAAATACTCCCCCCCCACCTTTTATTGGATCTTCTTTATTGACTCCCAAAAAATGAAAGCCCAATACTATTAAGACCTTGAAAAATTAGAACAAGTTGGCCCTCATACAAACCCTAATGTACAAGAAATAATGGAACTCAAAAGTCAATATACCACAACAAAATTTGCTAATGTACTAAAAGTCAAAATCTTTATTATAATATATAATTGACACTATATCGGTGGGCTGGGATGGCAAAAGGCCCCTCCTACAGTTAACAGTAGATCAGCATATAGTTCAAAATTCGCAAGATCATAAACACTTTTAAACTCCAAAGTACCAATTTTAAAATTGGAAGCATCTGGAAACAGTTGGTTGGAAGTCATGAAATAATATTACTGAATAGCAAATAATCCAAAAATTACAGCCTATCCCAAAAGCACAATCCTGTACATGAAGATTTTGCTTCTCCACCTGAGACTTCTGCACCCATAGTCAGCAAATGATTGATGCTTGTGGTGACTTCCTGAATATCCAGACCTTTATCCTGTTTCGCTAGTGCCATTTCTAAAAAAACACATTAACCCTTCAGCCTGTTGAACATAAGACCTATACATATTCCCCTTCTCATCAAAACAATAGAATCCATAGTTAAAGATCGTATTCAAAATCAGATTTACAATCACATTCCAAGTATCAATTTGCTTACAAAGGCTCTTCCACCAGCGATGCAGTCGCTTCCTGCTCCTGATTGAGCACGTCAGAATGCAAAGAAAATCAAAACCAATAGTAATTCAACTTGACTTTTCCTCTGCCTTGACACTTCACCCATCAACACTACTTCAAACCCTACATACTATCAGTCTGACTTTTTATTTGATAATAGAAATCTTCTGCTCAACAGGTCAATATTCACCTCTTATGGTAAGCTGTCAGCCAGCTTCAGACCACATTTATAATTCCTAGGATCACATGGCTACACTGTGTTTTATCACATACATCAACCTCTTCTCAAAGAAATTGAATCAAAGATTGCAGGGATATACGTACCTGCCCTGAAACATCAGTGCACCCTCACCTATTAGATGTATCATTACAAATCATAGAGAAACATGCTAGAATTCTAAATTTTCAAATAAATCACGCAAGTATCATGTGGAAAATAAAGACAGGAGAAATCATCCCTCAATTTTCACGCTAAGCCACAACCCTTCTTAGGCTTTTCAATCTCCAAATCCAGGCCACCATGCCAAGAACATTCAAAACTTAGTTCTGGACAATACAAGAAAAATTGTTGGCTCACTCTCAAAAATCTCTGTATCACTTCCTGAAAGACTGCCCTTCTCAATATGTTAGTCTATCCTAGACTGAACTATTATTTCCCAATTGTCAAGCCTACTAAAACCTTTGAACGGGCAATAAACTCACTATGCTCGAAAGCTCTTTGGAATAGCAGAGTAGTGGCCATCTGCATGGCCAAAGCCCAAAGGCCTAAGGAGCTCAATGGGTTGGGATTGCACTCTGTCTCCACCTGGTACCTTCAAAAATCATTGTGAGTACTTCGCTCCATTCACTTTGAACCTTCCATCTTAAAACCGCACTCATTGGTTGATCCTACTGACACACCTCCGCCATTCAATAGCAAGTGGATAACCGATATCTGGGTATATGCAAAAAACTCAATAGACCTAACACAACTCACTCTAGATGATAAAAAAACCTATTGGAAGACCACAAAATCAAATATCCAAATGATACCACACTCCAGAATGCACTTAGTAACAACAACAAATTACTAATTAGGAAGTTTAAGAACTGGTATCTCGAACCCAAATTTATAAACTTCCTCATCAAGCTAAATCTCTCTGCATTGCCTACAAACCATTTCCTAGTCTGGAAAAGAGGCTACAGCAAACTAAACCCTCAATGCCAATTATATTCCACAGTGGATGAAACAATCCAGCACCTGTTGCTTTCCTCCCTTATCTTTATCCACTTACTTTCATCAATGAAAGAGTTTTGCTAAACATCAGTGAAGTACTCTTCATTTAAAATGCAATCAAGACAGAGATTTTGCACCATAAGATTTCCTTTTTCTTAACTTTGTGTGTGGATTACCAGATGCAATTACATCTTCAGACATGTACCTACCAATGTCTACAACACCTACATGAAGTTGCTTAGGAATTTTAGGGCCAGAGACCAACTTTGGACCGGGATGGCTATACCAAGAAACCTGGAACAAGGTCACCTTACCAGATCAGTGAACATATCAATATCTGTCGAAGCTCAAGTTTACATGACTCAACAGTGACACTGATACACTAGCATCAAGAATTTACATACATGTATAACTAGTTACAACTAGTTACTCTCAATAGTTTCTAATAAATATCTATTTTTATAAAAATAAAAAAAATAGTTTCTTTGAAAATTTTCTGCTCATTCATGACTGGAGTTTTTGAAACTATTAAAGAGAGTTGTAAAATTAATGTTGTTTTGTGTAATAAAGTACATCTATTTAAATCATTCTTTGCTCTGTTTATCTTAAAAATAAATACAAAAACTATTTGAAAAGTAAAACAAAATTCAAATTTAAAGTTTTAGCTCAAATGTTGTGCATTTAAGTCATTAATTAATTTATTAAAATTAATAATTATGAATAGAATAATTATTATTCATCTAGTATTATTAAGTCATTATTATTATTTTAATTTTATAATAAATTTATTCTAATAAAAATATCATCATTAAAATATATTGATTCACTTTTTACTTTTTTTTTTCAAATTAGATTCTTCTTGATGAAAATTTTAAATAAATATTTGACATACTTGAAGATTTTAGATTGTGATAAGTCTTAATAATAATCAAAAATTTATTGCACAGAAATTTGTAGAAAGTTCAAGCACTGAAAATGATAGAACTGAAGCTATGATCCATAAATCTTGAGCTTCACAGTTGATTAGAAAAGTTAAGACCTGATGGCCTTTTCATTTAGATGATTTGAGCTTTAACCAAAACAATCCATTGGGTTGAGAAGCTCTAAATATATACCTAATTTATTTTTTAAAAAACTTAATTTTTACATTATTAATCACTTAAAAAGATGAGGACTACATTCTAATAAAGATTGAGAAACATTTTAATTAATTTCCTTTCCATTTTTAGAAGAAGAAAAAAGGATGTTTTAATTTATTAAAAGAAAACAAAAGTAAAAATAATTTTATCTCTGTAAATCATTTCATCTTTTAAAAAGAAAATGTTTATTTCTTTTTTATATTTGAAAAAAAGATCCAGTAATAATTATTAAAAAAAATATGCAATAATTATTCTTACAAATTCTTTTTTTTTTGAAAGTTTTCAGTTTATGAAATCGTATTATTATTATTGCTTGGACAAAAAGTTTTCATTATTTCATATGGTATTTATCAAAACATAAACAACAGTATCTCTCCTATACATTTCTGATGATTTCATAAAAGAAAAGTGTGAAAAAAATTGTATATTTGTTAAATATTATTTATGAATCAATTTGAAAAAAACAATGTGTATGAAAAATATTTTATAATAAATGCTTTTATTTCTATGCAATAAAAAATAATGGTTTTCTTCAATCCCAAATGCAGTTTTTATATTTAACTTGAAATAAAAATGTGATATATTCAGAAATCACTTGTTATAAAAATTACTGCTTAAATTAATTAATTTCTGGTTCAAATTAAAGTTAATAAATTAATTGTGGTTAAAAAACAATTAATTTTTTTTTTATTTATATACATGCTTATAGTAAAACTAGAAATAAAAAGCTGATTATTTTAGAAGGGAATTGAACTCAGACTTTCAAGCTTTTGACAGCTATCCATCCACTTCAATTTTATATAATATATGTGGTCATGTGTATAGGTTGTATAAGATGGATTGGATATCTGTAGAGAGCTTTAAAGTCTGAGTTCAAATCTTTTCTAAATTACATTAAGTTCAATAATATGTATTATTTTTAACTTTTTAGTATTGATATCTATTTTAATTAAAGAATCTGAAAGTAAAAATATATTAAAAATTGATTTATAAAACTATGTGACTCACTCACTCTTCTATCATATTTGATAACAATAAATATAATGTCATTAAAAATAATAAAGATTTATTATGTACTTAAATGATGTCAAATAAAAATATAAAGAAAATTTGGCAGTATATGTTTCTGAGTTGTACATTATAATTTGCAAATGAAATACACATCCACCTACATAAGATATTACTTTCTTTCAATTCAAATTATTCTTCATCTGTCTTGAAACACCAGTTGTTTTACTTGTGTTTTTATGTGTAGTATATTAAAGGTTTTTTAATGTAAATTTATTATATATATATATAGTTAATATTTTTTATATAATTTGCTATTAATAAAGTTTACTTTATTAAAAAAATCCATTATTTTGTTTATAAAAAAAGCATTTTAAAAAATAATCTTTTACAATCAAAAAAAAATTAAAATTTAAAGTAATCTTTATAATCAAAATTTATTTTGATTTAAATTTATCATAAATGCTTTTCATTTTTAGTTATTTTTTTTTTATTTTTTGCTGTCCATTGGTGTGTATCACTGAACACTTACTGCAAGCAATATCAACACATTTGAAATTTGTTTTATGAACAGCTGTGAATAATAGAAATCACTATATAATCCTAAAATATTTCAGTATAATGTTAAAATAGCATTGATTTTTAATATGTAAAATATTTGAAGAAAATCCATTTGCTAAAATATATTAAATTTCAATTTAAAAATTTATTCTAAACAAACAAACAAACACAATTTCTATTTTTAAACAAAAGCATTTAAAAATAACATTAATAAAGAATTTCATTATTTAATTAACAAATATTGCATACATTTTAATTTTAATATAGTATTAACTTTATTAATTATAAAATTGCTAAATATAATATATATATATGTGTGTGTGTGTTAATTATTTTTGTTGATGTTTTCATAATATAATATTCAATAAAATTGTATTTTAGGTGTCAACATCATCATGATTATAGCTGTTATTATATCACTGTAGAATGAAGATATCTTCAGATTTAATTCTACTTCCCCAATTTTTAGCCTTTCTCCTCCAAATTACAGCAACAAAACTATTTATTTTATCTATCCATTTCAATTATGGTCTTTTTTAAGATTTTAACTATGATAATCTTGTTTAGCAATGCATTCAACCCAACTGCATTTCTTTTTATAATTCTTTCAGTGATATCTGTATTTTTCTTCTGATGTCTTTTCCTAACACACATCTCTCTATATTTTATGTGTGATCCAAAACCTCTGATATAATTATTCTGTTAAGGATAAAATTTCAGATTTATAAGTAAAAACTGATTTAGATTTGTAAGTTATGAAAAGGCATTGATTTATAAACATTTCTTAGTGATTAAACATTGTCACATTCTGAAAAATATTTATCAAAATGAATAGCAATGATTAAATTAGATAATGGATTAGAAAGATGTCATTGAGAAGGGTATATGACAGGATGATTCCATATCTCTAAAACATTTTACAACTGTTTTGCAAGAAGTATTTTGTGGATTAAAATATGAAGCTAAAGAAGTAAAAAGTATATAGTCATTATTTATGTCATCATGATTTTGTACATAAAGTAATTGTTTTTGAAAATAATGCATCAGATCTTCAGGAAATGTTGCAAGAGTTATCAAATGTAAGCAAAAAAATAAGCCATTCAATGGATTTTTTTAAAAGAAGAAAATAAAAATGGATAATGATGAGTTAAAAAAATTTAACAAGTATTGATACTTCAGACAGATTATTAATTCAGATGGAAACATAATGGATGAAATTAATTATAAAGATAAACTTGGATGGAATGGTTTTGGTAAAAATAGTTTAATATTATAAGGAAATATATTGATATCTTTAAATAGTAAAGTTTTTAATAAATATATTTTTCAAGTATTCCCTTATAGATCTACTTGATTATTTAACAGAAGAGCAATACAATGACTTCAAATCACTCAAAAAACTATGGTTAGATGTAATCTAGGAATAACAAGAATGGATCAAAAATTAATTACATGGATGAGAGAACAAGGAGTGTTACTGATATCATTGAAAAATTAAGAAAAATGGAGTTGGTCTGGATGTATTTGTAGAAAAGGTGACAATAGTGGGACAGGTGAAATCAAAAAATGAATTTGAAAAGATTATAAAAGACCTAGAGTAAGACCACATATAAAATGGATGGATGGATAAATTAAGTGAGTATGCTGAAATAAAAAGTAAAAGAGTGGTTACTGATCAGAGAAATTGTATTAAGCTTGGAGAGACTTCCTTTGCAGTAAATTGATAGTTGTTGAAAATGATGATTATCATTGGTTAAACATATGTAATAAAACTTTCTTTTCAAACACAAAGACATATTTCCTTTTAATGTTTTCTTGAAGGTTTGTGATGATGGTATTTTAGTCGTATTTTTATATTGGACTATTTCCATCATCTAATATATGTATTGAATGTCTTTAGAAAAATTAACTTTATTTAAACATTCCAATTACATTCAACTGTTAATAATAGCACATCATACAAGTTAGTATATGCATAAGGTTTCAAGGAGTATTGGAATCTCTTCTTCATGTGTTGTAGGTCTGACAATATTAAATTATTTCTATCAAAAGCACTTCATCAAGGTTAATTCTATGAATAATTTTGTTCATCATATTTCCATCTGTATTAATAATCTGATCAAGATATCTATAGTTCGTAATTTTAATTCATGATTTTTAATCTTTATTATTTTTTGAGAAAATTTCTTTGACATTACTTTAGACTTTTTAGAATGTAGGTTTATTTTATTATTTCTATGTGATAACCCTTACAACATTCCCTGAAGCAATAAAGCATTATTGGCAAATAAAGCCACATCACCTGCAAAATCTATATTACTTAAGTAATTTCCATATATTATTATTTTTTTAGCTTTTCATTTTAATTCACAAATACTTACTGTTTAAAATTATACCTCACTCTTACCAATTTTAGCCTTTATAATTTCAGCATATAGTCTAATAACTACTGTTATATTATGATAAACATTTTTGGAATATATTAATGTCCTGGGTCTATATATTGATCAACTAAACTTTTAACCATTTTCTAAATGTTTATAGACTCAAATACCTTGTCATAATCTAAAATTCCAAGCATAATGAAATTCATATTCATTGACTACTTCTATAATTTCTACCAATCATGTATTTGATCCACTATGCTAAAGTCACTTTTAAAATCCATTCTTTGTTCATTTTAAAAGTTTATCAGAAGTTTGATAAGATCTTTTATAAGTATCTTAATAACATTTTGTATAGAAATAAAAAAGGCTAATAAGTTTGTAATTTTTAATAACTTCTTTATTACCTTTCTTAAATATTAATATTATTACTGCATTTTTTCAATTATCTGATACATCTTTATGGTTTCACCATTAATTTTTTTACTTTTTTTCTTGCTTCATTTAAGATATCAGCATTAAATCCATTATTTCCTAGAGCTATTTTCTTTATAGATTTAATTGTATAACTTGCCTCAATACTTAAAATGTATGAAAATTTACAAGATGTGGTAACTATAAGTGATACTTTGTTTGTTTTTTTATTCTTTATTAGAAAATAAATCTTTATACAGCTTTTCCACACATTTCATTGTGTTGAAACACTTTTTAATAGTAGTTCCTCCATCTTCTTATTATTGAAATGACTTTTCTTTTAATATAAATATGTTGTTTTCTACTTTTGGATTTTTTATTCTCTTCTATAGCTCTTCTTGCCAGTTCACATTTATATCACTATTACATCTTTTTTGCACCATTTTACAGAACTCAAAGTATCTAATTCATTCTAATGGATCATTTTAAATATTTTCATATTTCTTCTTCTATTCACATATTTAAAAATATGTGTGTGAAAATATAGTTTAAATACAAGTTGAAGACATCTGTATTACATATGTGTGTATTTAAAATGCATATTGTTTACAGCTAACTACTATTGCTAAATTCATCATCTTCATCAAAACTTGTAAACATATATAATGTATAATGAAAATTGGAGAGGATTACTGTACTAAGTATGTAGTATATTAATCTATTATAAAATATTTTCTAAAGTTTATTACAGATTTTACAGCCAATAAAATGATTGCATTTTAATACCAGATGCAATTTTATTTGACAAAATAATGTCACATGATCACCATTATTTATGCTTACACAAACTTTTTTCATAGAGACAAAACTCTCCATACAGTAATGCCACTCCTAGTGCAGTATTCTCAGATCCAAGGCTTCTCACTGATGGAAGCCTCAAGCTAGAAACTAGTCTGGAGATATTGAATGAGTAGGCACTGGATAGAGATTTTATATACAAACCTTCCTGCATCCATTGATTACTCTGGCTTGCACTGAGTGATACTACTGTATAGAGAGTTTTGACAAAATAATGTTTTAGAAGCATCTTCAAGCAATCAAGTAAAATACAAAGATTTATATTTGTCCTTCAGTTGAATAGTAAAATAGGTTTTTGTGAAAGATTTTTAACTAAAACTTCAACAAGAAAGCATATCTGGTGATGTAGTAGTAATGAAAACAAAAATGTATAATAGGTGTGAATTAATGTTTTACTTTTAAATATAATTTCATTTAAAATATTCAAAGTTCAGTTTAAAAGTTTACAATGTGTTAGATACATTATAAATTATTTTAAATCTAGAAAGGAAACTGTGTTTTAATTTTGATTTATTAGAAAGTTTAATAGCTTATAAAGTCCCTGTCATCATCAATTGCATTTTCCCAGTTGCTTAAATACCAACTATTATCTTGCTCTTTTTTTTCACTACATGTAGATTCCACTTAAATAAGTTTCATATTTACTTCTAAAAACATAATCAATTCAATTTTATTTTCCAATCCCCCTCCCCCGTTTTTATATAACTATATTTCTATCTCCATTATCAATATAATTTTCGATTTGTATTTATTTATTTTTTAAAAAGCTACATCTCAAAATCCTAATTCTATTTTTTTTTTCAAATTTTTCAAATGTGTATACTATAAAATAATTGCACTTAAAAACTACCTTTAACAATTCTTTATTTTTGAATTTCAAATTATGCAGTTATAAAATGATAGAATCCACTACTTCTGGAACTTAATTATTATGCAAGTTTTCAATTTATTTTTATTCTCATTTTAGTAACCCACAAAGTAACCTTTTTTATTTCCAAAAGGTTTTGTTTAGTCATCATAAATGTCTTTTTTTTAACTGATTTCATAATCAACATTATTCTCTGCAAGTTTCAATTTTTTTTCATTAGATTTGTAATCTTCTTTGTTTTTTTAAAAAAAATTAATTTTTGTTTATGACCTTGTTAATTAAAGTTATTCGCTATCCACAAGCAGTGTTAAATTCATCACTTAACTTGAATCATAAATTCTGCCACTTTCAAAGCCAGTTTTGATTATTTAAACATACTCATTATGCATAGCATCTTATCAAACTAAGTCAGATATTTATAGTATCTCTTTATACAATAACTTTACTTATCTCAGATCCAAGGCTCATCACTGATGAAAGCTACAAGCTAAAAACTAGTCTGGGGATATTGGATGTGTAGGCACTAGATAGTGATTTTATTCACAAGCCTTCTGGCATTCACTGATTACTCTGGCTTGTACTGAGTGGCACTATTGTATGGAGAGTTTTTGCCAGTTTTAATAACTTTACTTATGCTTATAATAAATAAATGGTACTAGTATTATTGATGGTACAGGTCACTGGATGGCACTGTTGCTACTCAAAATCACTGAAATATAATGTCACCTGAATTGGTATTTTTAACAATTTTTGAGTAGCATCAGCACCATCCAGTAACCTGTACCATCGATGATACTATCACCAAATAAACAATTTAATTATATAGTGATCTGAAATCACCCTCATGATGATGATCATGTTTATTCCTTACATTATAAGGCAATATATATAATATAAATAAAGAAACAAATTAAAAAAAGATTTAAGGTATTGGCTTAATTATTATTTTATATGTGTATGTTATATGTAATAAATATATGATGCATTTATATTGATTTTCCTTTGGAAATGTAATTTTAATTTTCTTTTTTTATTTAAGTTACAATTATGGTAAGAGAATGATTAAACTGCTTTTAATTAAATAAAAATAATAATTCATTTATTTTATATTTAGAACACAACAAGGGAATCCCATTAAAATCATTTTGTTTTTGTTTATTTTTATGAATATAGTGCACTTTTGTTAACCTAAAATGAAAATATATGCTAGCTGTAAAACAATAATTAAAATTTCTGAATTAGGTTTTACCTAGAAAAGACAGAAAGGAGCAGCAACCTAAATAATAACTTTTTTTATTTTATAATCAACTATAGAATGATAGTAATTATTTAAGATGTGATCAGATAAACCTACCTGATAATACATCCAAATATCTGTCTATTTTTTACAAAGTGAAGATTGATCATATTTTTTAATGAGAATTCATATTAGCAAATCATAAATAACCTGAGCCTGTTTTAAGTTACTTTTTTTAAAAATCATTGCTTAGACTTCAAGGTACCAGAATCTACAAAAATCTTTTTTATGGAAAATATTTATTTCAATTTGTTGGACCAAAATCATCAGTGAAAATAATTTTAAACACCAAATGTTACAAATGGTTTCTATTCTTAAATTTACATTTTAAGATATTTCAATGACAACAAAACACTTTTTTTTAAAAAAAAAAGAAGTATTATTACCTTACTATTTTTATCTAGATCCAACTCTAAAAAAAAAAATTAATATATTTACAGTCGCTACATATTGGATTACTAAGGTATTCTAAAATTGAAAAAAAACAGCAACATTTGTTAGAATTTTTTTCAGATTTGTAAGTGTAAAGACTATTTTCAAATAACCTACTAAAAAGTAATACTCCAACACAGAGGAATACCTTATTCAATAAGCCTATCAATTATTTTATTTCCATCTTTGTTTATTAACTAATAAAATTTGATAGTTAATCTTTTAATGATTAATATTGGTGATTTTTAGGTTTGATTATGGATTAGCTATTTGAGCAACATTTCCTAAGCTTGATTAAAAGTTTTAGTCTTGTTAAATTTGAATTTATATTGCAAGTATGTTTAGAAGATATAGTTTCTATTCAAATATTCTCATCTTAAATTATAATAAAGTCAAAATTTTAAAGTTAAAAACATAGCAAAAAAGTTTATCTACGGATTAACTTTCAATTGAATAATTAGATTAAATTTTGATTTATATGATATGAATCTTTAACAAGGTTTATTGGAAAAGATAGTAAAAATCTTTTTTAACTGATAAATTTGGAATTGCCCTTTTTATGAAACTTTTAAAAGACCTCTTTTGTAATAAAACTTTCTAATGGGTTCATAAACTATTATACTAATCTAAAAATTGTTTTTTTAAACACAACAACGTTTTCCTATAAAATGGCTTTTAGAAATATGCATTATTTATTTTTCTTCCATTATTAACCCAAGTTTATTTGTGAATAGAACTTCAAGGATATTTTATCCTCATTTAGTTTTCTTTTTCTGTCTTAACATTAGCGTTTTTTTAAATATATTCTTCCTTGTAATTTCATTTATTTTTTAAGCATTTTATAATAATCTATTTGTCTCACTATAAAATATTAATCATTACAAATAAATAGATATTAAATTATTATCGAATGTCTACTAATGTGCTTTTTTACTATAAATGTTTTTGTTTCTTTATTTATCTTCAATACAGGATGTCATTCTTTATTTTGTTTTTCTGCTCCAGTTTTAGACAAATTTAATAATAATTACTTAATTTTCTCAAAAGTGAGGTCTTAGTTTTTATAAGTACATCTTAGAGAATCACATACATGTAATAAAGTTAATGATGTTAGAACATTTAAAGGAAAATATTTGCTGCAATATGAAGTTTAATATACCCATGTATCTTTACAGTTTTTTTCATATAATTTAGAATATGATTTTTTTGCAGACAGAAAGACTATTGTGATGGTTTCATTAGTAAGTTTGTTTTTAGTAAACATTCTAAATTATTTATGGAATGTAACACTTAAAAACCTTTGAAGAATTTTCCTTTTTTTTAAACTTACCTTCACTTGATCACTGAATGATTTTCCTAGCAACCTGCAAATATATTCATATATATCAATGATGTTATACAAATTAAATAAAATCTTAAATCACTATAATATCAAAAAAAGGCTTTCCAAAGCTGTAGCCTGCTTAATTTCTACTAAACCTATAAATAAAATGCTGAAAAATAAAAACTATTGTCTATGAAATTCCATTCTAATGTGGAAGAAAGATATATTGATGAAACTAGATTCACCATTTGAAATGATTAAATGACCATAAAATAATGATTACAGAGAAAAGGGACAGTTGTATATAAAATGAAAAATCATGTACCTATAAATTAAAATATATTTTAGTGAGAAAAATAAGAATATAGGGTAGAGAAAGGATTTAGAAAAAAAAAAGAAAATTTAAAATAATGAAAAAGTTGGAGAAATAAAAAAAAATACCACAGGTATTTATATAAAATGTCTATTTATTATTTTCTTTAACATAATCTAGTTGAGTAGTGCAGTGGTGTGCAAATCGTAGACTGTGACTCGTCAGGGATCTATAATAATTCTTGAGGGTCTCAAATTTTTTAAGAAGCTCTCTTAAGTTTTACGTTTTAGATAATGATAAGTGGTTGTTTTTTGAAAGAATTTAATTTTTAAAATAGATAAAAATCACATGAAAATAAATTGTTTTTGCATATATCAATATTTTTTTAAATAAATACACGATTTTTTTTCTTCAAAAATTCCATTTCAAATCATATGTGCTTAATACTAGAATATTAGAAAATATAAATTTGTATATTAATTAAAATTGCTATTGTTTTATTATGAATATTTTTACTTGCACTTATAAAACAAAGAATGGATTAAATGTTTTGATTTTTGTCTTTATAAAAAAAACTTATAACATATTTCTATGACTGAAATTTTAGAACAAAGAATAACTGAATTTTCATTAAAAATATATATTAGTCATCAATATATTAGATGTTATTTTCATGAAATAAAAACTCTATAAATGATAACAAAAATGGTAGCTGTAATTTTAAAGAATGTACATTTAACACGATTTAATAAAGTAATTTAAAATAATAATTGTTGCACCACCAGCCCTCCCTATTTTCAGTTTTTAAAATTACTATAGGCTATAAAGAGTTAATTATTAATTTGGCATTTGTAACCTATTATTATTATCATCATCATCAAAAAAAAAATCTTTAGAAGTTTTCTTTTAATATACAAATTCTACAAATTTCATTTCCCTCCTGAAATGAAAGTAAACTGAAAACTTTTATACCTCCTACTGTCATCTATTCTAAATTTTCTTCAGGAGTCTTTTATTCATGTTTTTCAATTCATGTATAATCCAAGTTATATTCAATAGTATAGAAAAAAATTATATTACATAATATGACAAAATTCTACTTGGTAGATTTTTCATGCTGACTCTTTATTATATGAATGATTTTATAATATACCATATGATTATTTAAAAAAGAAGAAAGAGAAAAGATATGTTTTTGACATATTCTTAACATGGTGAAATCAAATAGAAAATCTATTACTTGTATTTTTTTAATACAAGTAATAAAATGTTGAACATATATATCACAATACAATTTGCTAAAAGACTGTTTGAGATCAATAAACTTATTTTCTAGCAAAATATTAATGACCGTTTGTGTATATATATAAACATGCACACATATATATATTTTATACACTGGATAATAAAAATTACATTATAAAAGATTTTTCAAAAGTTTTTTTTTTTAAAAAAAAGATTAATGGTTTGAACATTTTTGTAAAATATTTAAATATAAAAATTATGCATATATGTAATTAATAAAATTTCCAATTTTATCTATGCACGTCTCATTTTTGAATAATAATATAAACTGTAAGTATCTCCTACTGTAAAAATTTCATACCATCAGTTTTCACTACACGTATATTTAAAAATGAAAAAACTTAAATGAGTTAGAAATTTGAAACATCAGAATTTTCACCCAGAAATGTTTTTTGCAATTAAATTTATATAATTATGACTGGTTTGATTTTAAATCATGAATATTCTTGCAATTATTCAAAAAATAAATATGAATGTTTAATTTATTAATATGATACCATAATAACTTTGCCCAGTGTGGAAATTACTTGTATCCAGATTACCAGAGTCGCATAGTGCCTAAATATCATACTTTTAAAGAATGTGTGTATACATATTTATATATAACATTTAAATACATGTATATTGTCTATACTAATGTAATTAGACAAGATTTGAACTCAGACTTTCAAGGCTATCTACAGCTACCCACTCCACCTTATACAACTGATACACATGACCAGCATGAAATACTTCTATTTGAGATCATTTATCTTTTTCACATGTATGTGGTCATGTGTATCAGTTGTATAAGATGGGGTGGATAGCTGTAGGGGGCTTGAAAGTCTGAATTCAAGTTCTGTCTAATATTTATTTATATATATGAATTCAATATAATAATATTAAATCATGCTATCACACTTCCAACGTAAAGCTGTAACAACAAATAGAAAACTAAATTAAATGGCTGAGCACTTTCAAGAAGATGTACTTCTCATATTCATAGCCAGTTATGATTCTTTCTTTGAAATCATTATATAAATAAATACCATATGCAAATTCTATGCAAATGAGTCACTAAGACCATCTTTTAGATATAGCATAAAATTTGCATATGGTATTTATTTATATAATGATTTCAAAGAAAGAATCATAACTGGCTATGAATATGAGAAGTACATCTTGAAAGCACTCAGGCATTTAATTTAGTTTTCTATTTGTTGTTACAGTAAGTTTACATTGGAAGTGTGATAGCATGATTTAATATTATTATATTGAAGACAAATGTAAAGTATAAATCTACAGGTTATTACTTAATATATGAATTCATAGTATTATTTCTGGGAGCTTCCATATAATAAAAATATAATAGCTAAATAGCTGATATTTCAATACAATAACAAGTTCTTTTCTCAGATCTTTTTCAAATCATAAAAATGCGTGTGGTAAGATTTAAAATTATTTTTTTCCTTTGTTATTTTCTCATCATTCTCAAATTCTAATGGTTGACAAGTTTTAAAAAATATTGTATCCTCCAATAGCTTTTTTCCAAATATTGTAAAAAAAAAATTTCAATTTACATTTATGCTCTTAGGCCTTTTAAAAATCTCTATAGCTTTCCTTAGCAATCTCTGGTCATTATTGTTTAATTTTTTCCAGAATGTATATTTTATTAAAATTGATGTAATTGTTAGTTAATTTAATGTGTGAATAAATAGCTGATAAATTAGATTTTTCTCCAACTGTCAAAACGTGTTCTTCCTTTTTTATGTTTATTCCATTATGGTCTATCCAAGTCCACATGGAATATCATATATGCTATGAAACTCCAAAGGAATTTTATCTTTAGGATATGGAAATACTTTATTAATTTTTTTAATTATAGTATAAATTATGTGAACATTATTTTAAAACATTAGCAATTTTATCAGTTATTACATATGACAGAACAGTCTTAATTTTTTGAAGTATCAATATCTCTTTTATTATTATATAAAAGAGCCCTATTAATAATCCTGTGATCAAACCCATTATGAAGAAGCATTTTTTTAGTAGCATAAATATCTTGGCAAAAATGGCTGTCATCAGAAAGTCTCTTATTTTTATCTAACAAAATCTTTGCCACTGAAAATAATTGTGATAGATGGTGATGAGGAGAAAAATGTAGATATCTCCCTGTGTGTGTTTGATTTCTATGTATACCATGAAATAAAGAACTATCCTTTTTTCTTTCCATTAAAACGTCTAAGAATAGAAGTAAGTTATTATCTACTTCTGTAGTAAATTTGATGTTGTTTTGAAAGGGAGTAACTGATAAAACTGGAAATGTTTTTTAAAGAAAAATAATATTCCCACAATTTATACTACATTAAAAAAAATTAATGACTTCCCTGCCCTAAAGATAAAATTCTTTTACAGTGTCATGCTGTATAAGAAATTCCATGTGGAGTTTGTTTACATCATACATTGCACAGACCAATTATTAAATAAACATAAGAAAGAATGAATATATTTTAGTAGTTACAGAAAAATCTAATTCATCAGCCATTTATTGACACTTTAAATTAACTAGCCATGACATCAATTTTAATAAAACACATATTCTGTGAATAATTGAACAATATGACCAGAGATTATTAAGGGAAACTATAGATATTTTTAAAAAGCCTAAGAGCATAAATGAAAATGTGAATTAAAGAAAATTAGCAATATTTGGAAAAAACTATTGGATAATAAACTTCTCAACCAATAGAATTTGAGAATGAGGAGAAAATATGAAAGGAAAAAAATAATCTTAAATTTCATCACTCACTTTCTTATGATTTTAAAAATAAGAAGCTCTGAGAAAAGTACTTGTTATTGTACTGAAACATCAGCTATTTAGGTATTATATTTTTATTACATGGAAACTCCCAGAAATAATACTGTGAATTTATCATTTATCCATGAGAATATTAGAATTAATATATAGACCAATATATATATATATATATTAATTCTAATATTCTCATGGGTTTATAAGTCTTTTTTTTTTGTTTATATATATATTAAAATGAATACTTTAACTGGTAATTTTAATCAGTTGTCAAAACTAAGTAGAAGAAAAAATAGGGCATAGTATGAAGTTGGCTAGAAAGGTAAAAATCTAGAATTTAGAATATAACTTATTCACACATAAATATAATTTTAATAATAATTTATTCTATTTTATTATATATTTACACACAGATACACTAAATTATTTGTGTGTGCATATTTGAATATTTATGAAAATATAATTTTCTTTTTGATATTAATTTATTCAACAAACACTTTAAATTGTAAACAATAATTTAATCAATAGAAAGGTATAAAGTTAATTTTTAATTCTAAATAAATTTCAATCAGTTTATTGGGTTTTTTTTTGTTTTTTGTTTGTTTCTTTTTGTTCATTATCAAAGTTTTTAGATATTTGTTTTTTGTAAAACAGGTAATTGAGATACTATATTGAAGTTTTATTATCCAAGTTTTAATCTGTTGGTGTAATAATGTTCTTATTTACTAGATCATTTAGACCTTTTTCAGCTTTTGGCTTAAGCACAAACAGAACTTTACCAGGTATACAGATGACTGTACATTTGAAATTTGTTCTATCTCAACTGGTTTCATTTTTAATTTTGATAAACTGGATTTGAAAATCTGAGGCAATTTAATTTTTATTTCTGATTCCCTTTGTACTCTTTTAATAATAATAATTCTGATTCTCAAAGGTTTTAATCAGTTCCAATCACAATTTAGAAGTCAAATCTTTAGCTAAAACATATAACAGTAAATCTTTTATCGATCTGCTAACTTTTGTTAATACTGACACTATTTCTTCGATGTCAATTGGGTTGCTGTTTACAGCCATAACAACCAAGTTTATCTTATTAATTGGTACGATTTTATTCCATTTTCCTTTAATGGTTATTCACTTATTTAAAGTGATGAGTGATATGCCTATTCCAATATAAATTTCTATATTAATAATTTGATCACATATTTTTACATCCAATACATAACATGTACCGTTGTTTTCAATTATTTTTTTCATATTCTTTGAACGCTTGAATCTGCCACCCCACAATTTTACTATTGGTAGATAAATTCATTTTGTTTGTTCTTACAAACATTTGACAAATGATCTGTCAGTCTACAAATATAACATTTTTCTTTTTATCTTTAAATTTTTTTATTTATGCATTTTTCATGGCAGTAACAAATAAACATATACACTTTAGTATATCTATAAGTCATCTGTAATGATCCCCATAAGCTGTACACTGCACAATTGCTCAGCAATTTTGAATGCCTATGCACTACTTGGTGGGTTGTGGATACTCCAGACATTACAATATTCAGAGTATTCATCCATTTGTTCTTATATTTAAACACATAAAATTGAATTCAGATGAATAATTTTGAAAAAAATATTAATAAATAGAATTGATTTGTGCATGCAGTGGAAGTAGGGATAGCTTCAGTTTAATAATGTTGTGTTTCTCTCAAAACAACTAAAAATAGATTTCAGTACTATTACATTTTGGCCAATATGTAACAGTGCTGACCAAACCTTTCCTTTCCTCCACAGGCTATTGCCATGGCAGGATGTTTGAAATAACTTTGACTGTAGATTGAATATGAAGAGACTTTATTTATTATTGTAATTGGGAAAAAATATCAAACATATAAATATTTTACTTTAGGGCCTACAAACATCAAAACATTCACCAAGCTAATTCTTTGTCTAGACAATCTAAAAATATGAAAACCAATTTAAATATGAATGTTTCTCCTGGTCAGTTAAAAGTGGGATCTCATTAACATCAAAAATTATAGCTATTGTATTAAACATGGATATGTTTTTGATATTGAAGCAATACAGATAACATCATTTGTAAAATTTGCTATCAGACAAATTCAAAAAGTAAATTTATTATAGGTAAAAAAATAGGTTAAATGGAAAAAAATCTAGTTGTTGACATCCAAAATAAAAACAATAGTGGAATTTTGAGAATTTTAACTGAAAATGTGGAATATCTTAATCTCAGATTAGAAATTGTGGAATGCAGGAAAACAGACAAAAAGATGATGAAAATTCTAATAGATAATATTATCCTAATAATTACCATCAATTCACCAATACTTTATTTGCAATCTATACCTGATAATTTTAGAAATTCTGTTAATATTTCTGAATTAAGGTATAACAAGAGTTACTCCTTTAACTTTATAGAATGTATAAATTAATCAAACAACAGGAGATTATTAATAAAGTTCAAACATTTTTATTTAATTGTTTGATAATTGATGAAAGTACAGATATTTTGGTAAAAAAATTAATATTATTTATCAAATACTGATCATAATTTGAATCATGCTATCAGTCAATGTCAGTATTATTAAGCATATTGCTTGTGATAATCATTGTATTATGATAGTGATAAAAAAGTTTCATAAAGACAATAACATGATTATGATTACATTAGTAATGTCAGAAAAATAAATGGTGTTGCTCTCATCTACGAGATGATATTACACATTTAGTTCAAGAGCACTATATGGTTCACAGAAAACATTTCAGAAATAGATGGTGCATGGAAACAGATTCCATTTATTAAGAATACTAAAACCTTTTTAAGGGACAAAATATACAATGTTTAGTAGATCATCTACAAGAATTGAAAATTTAACAGAATTGGCTAACATTTCAGAAGTTGATGTTATATTATTCGAACCTCTCAATGAATTAAGATGGATATTATTAAATACTCTAATATGAAATTATGACATTTTAATAAGGTACTGCATAGATAAAGCTGAAGAAATCAATGGCCCAATAAATAAATATTGTTTTAAAAACCCTCACAAATCTGCAACATTGAGTAGCATGTATGATTTTTCAAAATGTATTTGTGGAATTATTAACATTAAACAAAACTTTACAAAGAACTAATTTATCCTCATTCAAAGGACATCAGTTTTCAAAAGCTAAAATGAATAAACTAAGAGTGCAATAACTAGATAACATCTACTTGAGTGTGGACAATAAATCATTATAGAGTCCAATGCCTATATAGTTACTTCACCAATATTTAAATTTATTCAACTGCATTGCAATCATTTAGATACTTGATTTCTAGAAGAGATATAAATGGCTGTAATCCCTTGAATTGTTTAGCAATGAGAATTATTTTAAACACAGAGCATGGAAAAGATAGACTAAAGTGTTTATTTGTAAAATATGAATCTATAATAAATAATAATGATAAAAACCATAAAAATGTCGGTACAATTTTAGGACAATATGATAATTTGAAAGTTTTAGTAATTGAAAATGTAAAATTGGAATAATTGAATCATTTAACAATTTAGTTACATGTGTCAAAAGACCAAGAATATAAAAAAATTTCAGTATTTTTTGATATTTATGCAAGTTTTCAGGGCTTCAGCAGTGATTTTGAATATGATTTTAGTTTAATGAATGTGATAAAGTCAGAATCCTATAACAGACTAAATAATGAATATGTGGATAATATAATAAAAATTAAGCATTATATCTTGTCAGAAAAGCAGATAAACCTAGACAACATTTATAAAATTTGAATAAATCAAAAAGAATAATGTGAAAAAATAAATGACTAATTTTTATTATTGAGTTTTGTTATTATTTTTAAGTTACGTTCTACAATATTTCATTACATATATTCTGTTTTATATGTTAATATGTAAATAAATATTATTGCATGGTCAGTTTAGTATTATCAGCTTTTGTATTTTTAGTTCAAACACAATCTACTCTTAGAGAAAATATTAATCATCTGTGATACTATTTTGTTTGCTGTATTTTTAAATTCTGTTAAATATTTCAAAACAGCCTTGTATGTTATTCATCTTTCTCCAGTGGTGGTATAAGTTAGCATGGACTCACACACTCCAACAACTGATCTAATAGCATAGCTTCTAGTCTTTTTTCTCATAATACTTGTTAACTCTCATAGTACTCTCATATGTATTCATTTAATGACTGCATTCTATTTCAGAAGAGATGTTGTGCTATATATTTGAAAGATATCAGTTTAAAGTATAGATTTAACTTCTGTAACAACAGTTTGTAGAAATTATCTTCAAGTATTTTTGGATTACAAAGATAATTAGCTACTTAATTCACATCTTTTTTTTGACATCAACATTAGAGTAAGTACCTTTCAGCTTATTATTCACAATGTTATTTATTATCATGTACTTTCAATGTAAACTACTTTTATTTGCCATTGCACTGGGTTGTTTACATCAAACAGCATTATTGTGCTGCTCTGCATTGCAATGATGTATACCCATGTTGTGCCAATTGATGATTTATACAAAATTTGTTACATAGGTTTTTTGAGATTGCACCAATAGATGTTTACAGGGGTGACTAAATTCACTTGAGCCATGTATGTTCATTAATAATTTTTTAGAAAATAAATACATAAACTTAAATTTAACAAAGGGTTTATTATTCTGAATATATAATATTAGTAAATATTAGTAGTACTTACACAAATTTGCTATTTGATTTGCATTAATTTAACTTGCACAGACAATTAGGATATTTTTTGTGATTCACCTACACTCATACTAATTTATATTTTCTTATTTATAGTTTTTGCATGCACAGTTCTTTATAAGGTTGAACTATATTGTTGCATGTTATTTTATTGTCCTTTATTCTGTACTATTAATCCTTCACTGTTAGTTCTGCAGTATATGAACTATTCATTATACTAAACTGTTCATGCACTACTGTGCTGCAAGCAAGGTACTGCTCACATTTCACTCTGCATACAGTAAAACTCATACACACTTCTAGACTGGCAGTTTTGTTTGCTTTGACTAATTTGCAGAATTACTTTTCTTGTTACAAGTTTCTTATATTTTCAAGTTTGTATAATTTTAATTATTATGTTTTTCTAGAGTAATTTTTTAATGTCCTTTATTATTGACTAAGTTTATTTACATACACTCATGGAACTTTATTTATCATTTTTATACATTAATAATATACAGTTTTTAGTTTTATATGTTATATATTTTTATGACTTTTCATAAATATTTCAAATATAAAATTTTAAACAAGACATTTAACAAACCACTTTTAATTGACTACAAAATAAATCATAAAAATCCTTTTAAATTATTTCTATTGCAACTGCTTTCTTCATTGTTCAATCAGTTTTATAGGTGTAAATAAAATATCTATTATTTAAAATTTTGTATTAATCAAATAAAATTGTATAAGTAATCTTTAATCTTTTATAAAAAGTATTTTAGTTTGTGCACCAATTCACAGAAAAACAGCACAAAATACATCTTGGGGGTCATTTGTCTTTATTGTAGCTTTATTTATATGAATTTAAAAAGAATGGGGATATGTATGGAGGTTCTTTAATATGTCTATAAAGATAACACATGGGAAAGAGAAAGGTGAGTAACTCCAAGTATGTGTATGTTTAAAATTTAAAAAATCAGCTATATTAATCTTTAACTGAGGTTTAAAGTTTATATCTGTGCTAGAGATCATTTCTAGTTTAGAAAATGATTAGTAATAATCATTATTGTATTTATCTGAGGTGGATGATGACAAAGTTGTGAATGGAGTGAATTCGACAATGGTAAATAAAAATGTAACAATAAATTTAATTGCAATGAAAGGCCTGTTTTTTTTTTGTTTGTTTGTTTTGGGACAATGCTGACAGAAAAGATTTTAATTTCATAAAAATTTGAAATCAAGAATTTTGGATTAATTTATCTTACTAATATTTAAAATGTATTAATTGGTTTATTAACATTCTATTTATTACTTTTAATATTTTATTTTTACTATTTTTTTAATTTTGTTTCCTAAAGTATTTATTATAAGCTTTCTACAAAATTTCAGCAAATTCTATTAATATCTTTTAACTTCATATTTGTTATGTTAAATTATTCTGATAATGTGATCCAAAGGATTAATAAATTATGAGAAAGAAAGCATACTATTTTTAATTGTTTTGCTTAATGTAATATCAAAATCCATTTATTATGAATGTAACTTTCTATTGTTAATAGTGTAAACTATTTAACTTTAGAATAAATATATCATATGACTAAAGGTAAAATTAATTACAAGTGTATGACATCCCCTTCGTTAGTAGAGAATGTTCCATTGTTATGCAATTATATTTTTATTTTTATGGTCAGCATATTGATTCTTAATTGAAAAACTTAGATTTACCTAGGATTTATCCTCTAAATTAGATTTGACAGATACTCATTTATGGAACATTATTGATTGGTTAGCCATATTGAATACCAGCCATTAATCTCACTATTTCTGATGACGCTTGCTTCCGTTTTGTTTTTGTTTTGTTTTTTAATTTAATGGCAGTTGAGGCACATTTAAGAAATTAACAGAAAGTACTTATGTGGATTTAAGGATTGTTTATAATAGTTTGTAATCTGTTAAATTTATTATTTCAATTATAATTACAATTTTGTTTTAATTAGCGGACATTTTATTATATATTCCGGTTTCTATTTCTTAAAAGACACTAATAAAAAATATCAAGACACTTCAATACTATTACTTTTTTTTAAATTCTCATTATTCTCTGCCCCTAACACTTTCTATTCCTCAAAGCCAGAGCATTGGGAGGTTATTGTGACAGGTTCGACTTCTTTTCTATACTTTTTCTCAATTCAGTTTATACCACCTCTCTTCAAATAATCCTAATATGACATTTATAAAGTGATATTAATTGTTAATATACAAATGAAACATTAATTTTGCCAAGATGGACTTGTAGCAGCCATAGCCTGGAGACAAATTATTTTAAAGCTTAATCTCCCAACAATAAGAAAAGACAAAAATAAAAGACATCATTATATAAATAAGTGAAGACTCAGCTTTAGTTTCTATTAACCACTCATTAATATTTTCTCAAGCAATATATTTATGGACATCTGTGTGTTCCAACTCCAAGGGCCAATCTTATGCATGCTGGGATTTTTATGTCAATAATAATATGGTATTAGTAATACTAGCTAGATCATCGAGGGCAGGTAGTTTTCCAACTGACAGAGATGTGTTACTTTGGGGAAATATGCATAAAATTGTGCAACACATAAAACATATACACATTTAAATTAAACTACTAACTATGGAATAAATAAAATAAATAAAGACAAAAAAAAATAATAATAGTGCTCAATCCTTTACTGGATACACATAAATACATATATTAACTGCTCAAATTATTATTAATTATAACAATCGAATATTTTCTCTATACATTTATATATATAAAATTTTAACAGCTGCAGATGTATATATAAATATATATTGTGCCCTTTTCTATAGGTCAGTAATAGTTCATAACAGTCAATTACTAAAAATTTTAAATTTTAGAATATGTTCTTTTGATTTATTAATTATAGTTTGTCAATTATGTTATAAAGTATAATTTAAAGCTAAAGAAAGTACGTAGTATATAAAATTATAGCAAATTATTTAACAAAATAGTTATGTAAAGCTTTAAATATTGTTTCATATGGTTGTAAAAGCTGGCCATATTAAATAACACAGCTATAAATATTAAAAGTATATTTAATAAATTCGATTTTAATAGTTTAAAACTGATAATTTAATAAATGCTATGTTTAAATTTATAATCATATTTAATAGTCAAAATTAATATAGTATATTTTAAAAATAAACTTTATGATGGTGAGAATTGTATTTAATTCTATATTTTCTAAATTGTTCTTCCAAATTTTTTATAATTATTTTATATAATATAATAAGTGTAGCAATTTTATAAATCTAGGCAGAGAAATAGATTAAAAATCGTCTGTCAAAGTTATTAATCATGTGACTTGTATATTACATACATTCTCACACACACTTGTTTGAGTTAATAATAAAGTTTAAAATATTTTGAAATTGCAGTATAGAATTGGATGGAATTGTTGCCTATCATAAAAGTAAATAGTATTAAACATTAAGTTAACTATCGTATAACATGCTTAAATGATGTAATAAAGATGAATACATTCATAATATAAAAATTAAATATTTTATTTAAATAAAAATAGATAAATTGAATATTAAGAAATGGAATAAGTTATTAAATGTTATTTTAAAAGTTATTTTAAATGTTTAAATAGTTTTAATAAAATAATAATTTATTCAAAAGTAATATTTTAAATAATATTTTAAATTCATTACATCATAATTTCTAATTTTGAAATTTAATTCTAATATAAACTAAAAATATGTAAATTTGTTCTCAAGCTAAAGTAAGAATTAACCAATAGGAATAGGTATTCTTACAGACTATAAATATAGTAACTAAGTTATCGGGGAGATTAATAATGTATTGAAACTGGAAAAAGGTAAATTATAACTATGAAAAAGATAGTATTTTTAAAATTTTTATTTTAGTCTATTTTTTTTTGGTACTTTCTTATCATTTATTTTGCAAAAACTAATTGATAATTTTAAAGAAGTATTTCGCAAAAGGAAAGTTTTAGAAAAAAATTATATATTTAGAAACTTTGTGGAAATGATTTTCTAATTTTTAAAGTACTTACCAGTCGTATTTTATCTAAAAATTTAACCTAAACTTCGCAAGAAGAGATGGATATACTACGAAATAAAATGGATATAAGTTGTAATGCTAAAAAAATATTTGAAATATTTATTGATACAGCTTTATTAATGCATAACTGAAGAACTGTTTTGGTACATAAAAAAAACCACAGCTCAGACATTATACGGAGTCTAAAAAAAAAATGTATTGAAATGTATTATTTATAAGCTTATCCATATAAAAATACCAAACGAAAGTTTAAATGTATCAAGAAGGAAACATATATAAAAAAGTGAACACATAGTTGAATAAAAAATGGATCCATGGAAATACAAATAGTACTTAAAAGTTTATCGGATAACTAAAGCTAAATTAGATGGAATTTGCATGGATATGCTGGCAGAGAAAATACTTAAAAGAAGCTTCACGGGATTAATTAATATTATGATTTAATAATTATCATCCTAAATACTAAAACCAAGAATTATTTTCTATAAATTTTACTAAATGGATTAATAATTATTTTTATTTTAAACTTTAACACGCTTGGAGGAGAACATTTTTAAAAACTCTAGAGAACATAATAAACATTTTGGACTTATCAGGAACTATCGTCAAGAAAATATGTAATTATAGTTTTGATTCCTTTTATTTTGTTAACCTAGTTTAAATCTAAATTTTTATATAAGATTAGAAAAAACATAAAAACATTAATTTATTAATATTAAAATTTTATAGTATAACAATCTAATAATTTAGCTAAAAATATTTTAATATAAAGTGTATGGGTGTGAATTTTTTTTTATATCTGCAATGCTCAAGTGGATAAAGGAAGCCTACTGAACACGATGACTATATAAAGGTTATTGGTAATAATAATAACTATTGATAATTTATAATGTATATTTTTGTTTTCTTTAGATCATCCATAAATTAGAAGAATGAAGTGTAAAAGTTTTTTTTTTATTACAAATGTAAACGCATTTTTATACAACATTTTAAAAAACATTATGAGATAGGATTGATTTGAAAATATGCATACGACGATTTTTTTTTTTTTTATTAGTGATATAATCCAACATAACAAATAATTATGTGATTCTTTTAAAATTTTCATGTTATTGGATATTCAAATATTGTCTAAGTAGATTGTATATGATTAGACATATAGAATAATGAAGTAAGCAGACTTTTCTTATGGAACAGCTAGATTGTTTAACTATTAATGAATTTTATTTATTGTTTTGTAAATGCAGATAGTTATTTATCGATGTAAGATGTGGAAAATCTTGAGAAATAATGTTGAGATAGTGGCTTGGAAGTACTTAGTGAACAGGAAACCAAGATGATGTTTTAAGAAATAGGATGTTATAAGGAATGGAAATAATATTTAGTCTTTATGTGAATATCAGCATAGTTAACAAAGCCCTATGACTGATACACATTTTATTTGGACAGTGTTTATATTTCTTTAAATATTTGATGTTCTAATAAAGTTGAAGAAATAGCTTTAACATTGTCCCTGTACTAGAGGATATTAGGCAGGTAAATGTCATACCTCTTCGCACTGTACCATGATTTTGAGATATGTTAAGAGTAATACTCTAGCTTTCTTCCTTAATCCTATACATCTGTTTTCGCTATCTTTATTTCATGTAACTGCATCATTCTGTAGGATATGTTTAAGAGAAATGATAAATAATTTAGAACTTAGGTTATGCTATCGTTTTGTATAAGATTGGTTTATTTGCTTAGAAGGAATAGGATGCTATAACTTAAAATTGAAAATCCAAAGTATCCTAAGGAAAGAAAAGAATCATAGAATATATTTTGAATTTTATTTCGGAAATGAAATATAAACTTTTTTAAAATAAGGTATCTAAACAAAGATATTTTCTTTAAAGTGATAATAATTTTAAATGCTTTAGTATTATTTTTTTTTAAGAGAAAAATAAGTATTGCATATTTTTAAAATACAATAGTACAAAGTAAATTATGTAAACAATATGCATAGTATATTTTTTGTTTATTGATTAACAGAAATATATTGATGATTACACTTATATCATACTAAAGTAAGGCTTAAATAAGAATATATTATGATTAGTAAACATTGTGTGATAAATACTAAAATCTAGTACTGAATTTTGGATAATATTTTGTGTAACATCTTTGACTTTGCAAGATGAAATTTTTTTTAATATTTTGAGAAGTCCATACTCATTATAAAATTTTGTTTTCTATAGAATGTTTTTCTAAGTATGAATTTTTTAAAATAAGATAGTTTAATAATATTAAGGATAAAATGCTGTTGCTAATAAAGTAGATAAATATATTTGTAATAAGTTAACCATAATGAGAAACCAAATAGTAACATTTTTTTTTAATTTTGTCCTAAATCTAAATAAAGATATAATTGAAATATAAATTATTTTTTTTATAACCCTGTAGATCAAACTGTAAAGTAAAAAAGTTAAGGATATCCACTGTAAATAGTGTAAATAAATTGTTTATTTATTTGTTGTTAGTAATAAACTTTGTTAAATTTTGTTATTTCAAAAATTTTGTGTCCAAGTTATTTATTTCTCCACATCGCTGCATGAAATCATGATATATGCATAATAACTGAAACAAATATATAATTTTGCACAAAAAGATAAATAGAGAATTATTTTAAGAATTTTAAATATTTTATTGGTATTTATTATAATTAAATAATCATAATCTTACATTATTTTAGTGGTCATAAATCAGTTATCACAATATTATATTAAATTATATGCTATCAGTTGCTACACATATTTTGTTTATCAGATTATCAAAATGCTACCGCATATTTATTATATCATTACATGAAGATATAAGATCATATTATATTATTTTATTATGATAATAAAATTATAGTAAAAGAAAAGATATACAGAATTAGTTAAACAATGAAGAATATTATTACTGTTATTTATTATTATTAGTTTCAGTGTAGTAGATTATGACATAAAATCCCTTCTCATATTTTACTACCGTATTTTTATTAACTTAGAATAAACTTTATGAACCTGAGATTATTTTATTGAGCTAGATTATTACAAATAGAAGATTAAGACTTAATTATTAGTTTAATCTTAGTGAGTAGAAGTTATTAAAGTCGTAAGAATACTATGAGTTTGTTATTTGAAATAGTAATAAGGGAGGATAGTGTTCTTATGCCATTGAGGTAGTATCCTGTGGGATATTGGCTCAATGTAATCTATCTTGTCACCTGTATTTTCACTTCAAGTCTCATGAAAATATTAAATATTTATTTAATTTATTTTTATAAACTGAACCTTATTTGTATTTTAAATTTGAGCTAGTGAAATATTTTAATTTTAATGCTGAATAATTTAATTATTAATTATTAACTGAGATAGAACCTGTTTTATTTCATATCATATACTATTCTGAAGTGAGGATAAACGAGATGAAGGTGAGAATATATATATATATGTATTAACAAATCAAATTATTCTTAATTATAACAATTAACCATTTTCTCTTTATATTTAGATATGTAAAATTTTAACAGATGAAGACATATATATATATATATTTTTAATAGATCAATTTATTCTTAATTATAACAATTAAACATCCTCTCTTTACATTTAGATATATGAAATTTTAACAAACGAAGACATATATTTTAACAGGTCAAATTATTATTAATTATGGGAATCACACATTTTCTTTTAATGCTTAGATATAGAAACTTTAACAGAACTAAATCCAAGTTATGTTGAAAAATTAATAAGGTTAACACATTTACATTTGTATAAAAAATATAGGCTGTTACCTTTTAATCCCTGGTGAAGTTAGATTATCTTTATTCATGAGTAAAGTAAGCTTATTGAATGAGTCGGGATCCATAATAAGTGTCCATCATGAAAGTCTCTGTTTATAATTTCTGAGGAAATATATATATTGTTCTTTCATTCATGTAATTCAAAAATTAATCATTTATAATAACAGCTGAAAGTTCTATTTAATATCCAATATGGATCAGCAGCAAAAGACAACAGACAAAAGACCAAAGGCAAAGGACCAAAAGCAAAAGACCATGCTATATTTTTCTTTTGCTATTTATATCATTTTTCTTCTTCTGTCCTCAGGCCTGGATTACCATCAGTCCTCCAAACATCCTACCTTTATTTAACTTTATCTTACTCGATCTCCTCATTCCGGGACATTACAAATTTCTAGATCCACGACCCTCTGTCTTTAGATTTTTTTTCTTTTACAAAAAAAAAAGCTTTTAGGATATTTTATCAAATTTACAATTTTGTTAAAACATTTTTGAAGAGCATAACTTTAACAAGATTTCCATTTACAGCACTCCATATATTAGAACAAAAGCTGTTTCGTTCTGCTTTTTCTTATCATCTTAAAACAAAATTCTATACTATAAAATTTATACATTAAATACATATATATTTTTTAAGAATCTTCTATACGTGCTTTTTTTAAAATATATATATACATGCACATACACCATTAAAACGAATTGAGCACAAGATCCCCCTTAAGATTGCTTTAGTTAATTTATATATATATTAATACATGCGTTAAAAGGTATCTACATATATTTGACTATTTAACATTGCCTTTAACCTTGAGTCAGGATTTAAACTCTGCCCCTGTTACAATATATATATATATATATATATAAATTAGTAATAAACTTTTTTTTAAAACACCAGTTATATATTAATGTAATGCCTCATGCTATCAAAGTAATTCACCTTGAAGACTAAAAATGAATTCACTTTTACTTTGGTACAAATCTTGTGCAAATAGTAGATTATATATTTATAAAAATAAATGGCATGCCAATCGAAGTATCCATACATAGCATTATTTAATTCAGGTTGTAATTTAAATTCGTAAGGCAGAGTAAATTTATGATAATTTTTAAAAAAGTTGTATTCAAACAACTAAATATAAAATTTATAAATATTTTATACACTGCTAAATAATATATAATAAATAGAAGGAATAAAGTTTCTGTTAGACTGCTAGTTATGTATTATTGCAATGGTTCATAGAAATTAATTCTGCCTTGGGAATTTAAATTGCAAGCCAATTTTATTAGAGCGTGCAAACATATCCACTGATTTCATACTCATCCAATAAATATCATGGCCTAATCTACAACACATATAAGATCTTGGACAATAGATGAAAATAAGATTGATTTTTTATCTGTAAGGTGAATTAGTTTCATAGAAAATATTGCATTAATATATATCTAGAACTTTTAAAGAAAGTTTATCGCTCCTATTTATTTATTGTATACTTTAATATTTATATATGAATATCAGTTTTGGTTCTGATTTAATTTTCATTTTATTGGAAAAACTAAATAAATATTTTATTAAAATTATTTTTAAAATATTATTATCTTTAAAAAAAGTAATAGATTTTTTATATTACATTTTTTGCATGCTTTAAAACATTTCTTTACTTATTTTTATTAGAAATAAAATAGGTAAAATTGTTTTTTACATAACCTTCAATCAATACGTAGAAACTATGTTTATTTCCTGTAACCATGATTATTTAGTGTATATATATATATATATATACACTAAATAATCATGGTTACAGAGATATATATATATATATAATGTTTATTATAATATCAATTCAATTTGTATGTTAAATAATAATAATAATAATAATAATAATAATAATAATAATAATAATAATAATAATAATAATAATAATAATAATAATAATAATAATAACAATAATAATATGCAATTGAATGAACTCTTAAAAACATTAAAGAAAAACACAACAAAAGTCATAATTAATAACTTAATTATATTTTATGTTATCTACTTTATATACATAAACCTCTTAATATTCTTATCCATTTTATGCAAAGTATAGCATTTTATTAATAATTATAGCAAAAATAACCCACTGTATTTTAAATATGAAGTCCAAAATCAAACTACACTTATTTTCTTTAATAAAATTATATACATTTTGTTAATGAAAACATTGTCAGGATACATTTAGAAAAATGTAACTTTGTTTTTATATCAAATTTTATTGTCATAAAATAACAAAATCACAATGTTGATTTTCTTTTTTTAAGCCTTAGATTTATATTTAGTTATAGCATATTACATTCTATATAAGTTTACATATATATATTGTTGCATATTTATGTTTGTCACAAGAAATCAAAATTTGCAATCGGTTTAAAAAAGACATTCCTTGATTTTTTTAAAGTCCTTTAAATTAATGAGAACATATTATTTTTATAAAAAAATATACTTTATTAAACTTTAACTATAGTTAATATTTATTATCAATTTAATATTTTTCACAATCATAACATTAATTATTTATTTTTTGATATGTTCAGTTTGTGTAAGTTATTGATCAGTATTTATGATCTAATACGATCAATTTACTAACTAACCCATCTGAGTTTGAAATTATGTAACTAATGTAGTGAGCCTTCCTTTTATGAATATGCTTTTTATTATTGCTTATTGATAAAATATCTTGCTTTCTTTGAAATCATATAAATTTATGTGCTTCATATATTTACATTATCAATATTAAACTAATGTGAACATTATATGGTCTTTAAATAAACCATATGATAAAAAAAATTAAATTACTAACAGATAATATCAATTAATAATTCTTTTTGTTCAAAGGCTAAAGCAGACAGGACTAAGAATGTGAATGTCAAATGTAAAATGTTTACTAATGATGATTTTATAATTAACAACTTTTGGCTAGATAATATTCAAATGCAGGAAAAATGAATTAAAATAATAAAAAGTACATAATAAGATTTATTATCAAGCGATATAAAGACAAAAAAAAATAAAGAATTTTATTCTAAAAATACACATATATTTTATTGTAAAGCTGTAAATGTTTGAAATACAAGTGGATGGTATTTATTGTAAATAAAATATTGAAAAATAATTTGAGAATTTTTATTAAAATTAAATAATAAAATATTTTTTAGCAAATCAAAAAAAGGATTCAAAAGTGAAGTTATAATGCTAACAATATACAATGACTTATTTGATAAATAACATATATAATTTAGTAATATAGTTAATTAGATAATAAATAATATAGATTAGAAATAGGCACATTCTTTAATAATAATAACGACATATAATATTTTTCATACATCATTGAATGTTCAAGATTCACAGACAATATTATTTATTATAATAATCATAGCGGTCAATACTGGATACTAATTGGAATGACCCAGGCCAATAAATGTCAGCATACTTTTTACCAATCAAATACAATAATAAAATATATATTAACAAACTCTTTGACTGGTATCATTTAAAAGTTAAAATTTTAAACTTTCAAAATAGCTGGAGAGAAATTTAGTTTTAAAGCATTTAACAAATCAAATATTCTAATTTTGGTAAAAAAAATTAGAAGAATAGTAATGAAAATTAATATTGTCCCAATGACATAAAATAGCTTTGGGAGCCACTTGTAGTCTGTGGGCTACAATTTGCTTACTGCTGATACAGATATTTAGTAAAAAAATTCACTCAATAAAGGAAATCTTTTATATAAATCAATAAAAATTGGTAAGAATGTGGGGAATCTAGTTATAAATAGATATTGATAATATGAGTAAATGGAGGTTTTGTTAAGACTATAGAGAAATCAATAACAGTAGATACTAAATACAATTAATGAATAATTTATTGTATTAATCCTTGTTGCTTTTATAATAAATAACAGGCCACATTGTTTTGGCTTCATGAATAAATAAAATAGCATTGTGGATCTAGAATATTTATATTACTCTTATTACAATATCTTTAACATCTACTATAGTTAATGCAATAGAAACACATTTGAAATAAATATGAACTGTTTTTATCAGTGTCACCACAAAATTAGATGATAGTGTTTATATTGAGAATAAAGTAATTAATTTAAAAAATATTATTTCGTATAATGAAATGAGAAAAGATAACATTAAATTGTATATTTGGAAAGTATTGATTTTTTTTCTAAATGAATTAAATGAAATAACAATTCACATTATTGCTTTTTATTTTATGATATTTAATAGATTTTATTTAAAAAATTGAATAGTAATTAATAAAATTAAATTCATATCATTAAATAAATTATTATTATTATTATTATTATTATTATTATTATTATTATTATTATTATTATTATTATTATTATTATTATTATTATTATTATTATTATTATTATTATTATTATTATTGTTGTTGTTGTTGTTGTTGTTGTTGTTGTTAATAGCAATATCATAAAGTTAGAAAAAATATGAAGTATATATTATCATTACCAACTTTTATAATGATAGTACAGACAAAAAGTGTGAAATTTGGAATAAGAGTATTTGATGAGTTTAAGATAAAGCACATGGCATCTTCATGATTGATACTTTTAAGGCGCTTAAATGTAAAAATTTGATATTTTCTATAGAAATACACATATATTTTGTCAATTGCTATTTTCGCAAGTGTATTTAAAATCTGATATCAAAGCATAGAACTGCTATTGAAAATTTCCATTTTGTTTGATAAAAATATTGCAAGAAAAATACCCTAATCTTGGTTTAAAACTTAAACAATGACAAAAAGGTTGGTGGAAATGTCTAAGAGTGAGCCAGAAAAGCAAGATGGTTTTTTTTCTATACTGAGTTTTTATAACGCATAGTTGAGATGAATATGGTGAATATTTATAGTAATAATTATCTTTTTAATTATTTGTAAAGTCATGAAAGAGAATGAACTCTAAAATTTAGTATAGATTTTAGTATAAGATGAATGTGCAAAAATTCACTTAATTATGTAAACTCATGAATTTATATAATTTTATAATTATTAAACTATAAGAATCAGTTAAATTTTAAAAGTGAAACTCATAATTGCAATTAATGATTTGATTAGAATATTAAATAAAATCGTAAAGAATGTCGTGATTGTATTTTTTCATGCACTTTTATTCAAATATTTTTAATATATAGTATTTGTAGATTTTATTGTAGATTGTATATGTTATGTAGTATAAAAATAATTATAATTTATATAAAAAATAACAATTTTTATATCTCTTTGTTCTAAAATCATTTCTATATAAACAATAAATAATAATTGAGCAAACAAATCACCATATGAGGTTCTAAATATATTATTTTTCAGTAAAAGCAGTAAGTCATAAATATCTATCAAACATTTAACATTTATTTCTGTTATGCAATTCTTTCTAATGACCTGAAAGTATTCACAAGTACCTTAAGGTTTTATAGCCAAATCAACCTGCTTATCTGACTATATAGATCTGTCATTAATTCAGAATTCAATATTTTTTAATGATTCTACAAGGTAAATTTAGATATCTTTGACTTTTGACAAAAATATAATATGCACCAAACAAAATATCATCTGACCCACAGTCATTTAAAATATATATTAAAATAGTAATCTTTTTTATATAAATCTAATAGTACAAGTGAACAAAAAACATAATAAAAAGTATTTATTGTTAAAAGGTTCATAAGAAAAGTTAGTGTCTGAAATGTCAAAATGAAATAGATCTCTGGATGTATACTGAGCCTGACACTTTACCATTGTGTTAAGTCATTATAGTTCAAGTATGAGTAATCAATAGGCACAAAATAATAATTGCAAATATATCTCAAATTTAGTTTTTTATTAGTGTGATTAACTAATAAGAAACAGTGAATTACAAATGTATCCTTCATAATCTTTTATTATAATTATTTTGCATTTTTATAGCAACCATATGTTGCTGGAAATTTGATAAAATATTAATAATAACTCTTAGTTTTAATATCTATTGGATTTACATTTACAATGTGTTGAGTATTAAATAAATCGTGTATTATATATAAAAATAATTAGTTTGTTTTACTTTAGTAAAAAAATAAAATTTATTATTTCTAATCCCATTATTTTCTTATAAACCACATGGTAATTTATCAATAAATGTTTTATAAGATTTATTAATTGATATATATATATATATATTGTAACACTCATATATATATATGCATTACATGGGCATGTCATAATTTGAAAAAAAGAAAGAAAAAGGAGATAAAGAAAATATTTTTTTAAAAATAAACTAAAAAAAATTGATAATAGCAATTAGATCAATTATTTGATTTTTTTATTGATAAGGGAGGGGAAAGTGAATCGGATTTAAATTAAAATTGAGAACTTGTTGTCTTTTTTTATAATTAAAAAATAAATGTTATAAAAAAATTGATGTCAAAATATAATGTAAATAAAAATGGAAATGGAATTCAAAATAGAAATAAACAATAAATTCATTAATAAAACGTAATTTTTGTAAACTATATCATGGGAAGAAATACAATTAAATTTTGGAAAATTCCTGGGCAATATGATAGTATATTAACCTAAGAAAAAATAAGATTAATCAATTAAAACAAACTAAAAACAAAAATGTAATAAAAATGAACAATAGGAGAGGTAGATATAAAAACAGTGGCTTGATAGTTGGAGTGAGTTTTTTTAGTTTTAAGTTTTCAAGAGTTTTTGTTAGAAGTTACATTAGCAGTTTCATCAAGTTACAGTTATTTCAAATTTTTTTATTAAAGTTAAGAGTTAGAAATGCAACAGCATGCATTACTAAAAGAACTACAGGAGTACCCATCTGGGTTTCAGACCTCTTCACTAGTACCCTCGGATCTCTCTCTTGCTATCAATGCCTCACCCATAATCTAAGACTGCTGCATACTCTCTCTTATTGTCATTCGGAAGTGCTGAAATAGAAAAAGAAACCATTACTGATGACTAAATGACCAGCTATGAGGGACATCAGGAGCACCTGGAACTTAAAAGACCACAAACCATGGAAGGAGGATTGTTCAAATTGCAAAATAAATGATGTCAACTCCAAATTAAAAACATGGGTGAATATAAAATAGTCTAATGTTGTTGATAAATGTTTAGACATTATATAAGAGCAAATGGACTGTTATAAGAAAGGACTATTAATATTACAAATGTAAGAATTATAGGGAAATATGCACTGGATTTATTCTTGTTTAAATGATATTTAGTTTGTTTGAGAATTATTGTATGTTTATTTTACTGTTTTAATATATATGTGTCATTGAAACATTAACCTATTGGTGTATGTGTGTAGGACTAAAAAGTATTTGCTAAATATTACTTGGTCTGTTCTTTTTCCTTTACCTGTGTCAACCATCATTAAATGATTGTTGATATGTACTCTTTATTAATGTGTTGGGAACTCTCATCCTATCCCCCTTTTTGTTTGGAGTGTTGGAGGTAGCCTGAGTAATGTTTCCAAGCACTAAGTTTCACTATGCCTTTTGTCTAAACATTCCAGTTATATATAGTTTATATGGCCAGATGGTACCTGAGATTGATTCTTGAAAAAAATAAAGTGCCTTTGGATGATTGGCATGGTCCCAGAACTTATGAAGACGTGCTACAATCAGGAAAAATGATTGAAATTTTGAATTCATGCAGTCCCTATCTGCTCATATGTATGAATATAGATAATATATCAATAATATTCTATCTTCTGCTTGAGTGTATGATCACTGGGCCAAAGCTATCATAAACTTACAAATTATTATATAGTTATATTGATAAATTTAAAGTTAAAAAAAGATAAAATAAATAAATATAATGAGCATATACCATTAACCATAACCATAGATCAAAACTAATATAGCCACTGTTATCCCCCCACCCATGATCATGACTATATATATATATTAATTTTGATGCCTGTATTTTTTCAAAATATATATAAAATTCAATTTGATATATATTAAATACTGTTATTCTATTTATTCTGTTAGAAGTATTTTTAACTATATTCCTTTTAGTTTTTGTCAACTATAGAATCATATAATGTTGAATAATCAAATTGAGACAATACTTTATAGCTCCCATAATTCAGTTTAGTTCTCCCATAATTCTGTTATTTTAATTGTTGATGGTTGTTGATTCATTAATATTTGTTGATTTCTTGAAATTAATATAGCTTTTATTTTTCATTTATTGTGGGAATGTTGAATTTGTATAGTTTTTATAATCACATTTAAACCTGTATTTACAAATTATATTTTGATCAAATATAACAGATGCTGAAGGTCTATTTTCATCTTTTCCTAATTGTTTATCTTTTTGAACTCTTTTATATAAAAGCATATGTTCTTTTATTTTTTTTCTAATGTACATCTAGACTCTCTGCTGTATTGTAAGCTACATTCACACATTAATTTATATATAATATAATTTTGATTCAAACTTAAATTTTTGCTTTTAGAATTGTTAATTAATCTATTTGTATTATTTATAGAGAAAAAAGCAATTTGACACAAACTATTATAAATCTTTCTCATAAACTTAACTTATTCATTTGACATAAATGGCATTGCAATCCATTTTATCTTGATATCATTTTTAATTTTATTATATTGTTGACTCTTTTTAAATTATTTAATAGTATAAGTAATAATATTTTCATTAGAACCAATTTTCAATAAATCATTAACAAATAGATTTACATTTTTTTTATTTTTTTATTAGAATACTTGCATAATTTTTTATTTTGAAATAATACAAAATATATTAATTAACAACTCTAAAAACAAAAATTGAAGTTCAAATCAAAATTATCTTATATTTTAATTAATGTGTGAATGTGGCTTATAATAGATTGGACAGTCTAGATGAATATTAGAAAAATGAGTAAAAGAACATATGCTTTTATATAAAAGAGCTCAAAAAGAAACAATTATGAAAAGATGAAAATAGACTTTCAGTATCTGTTATATTTGATCATAATAAAACGGATAAATATGGGTTTAAATTTGATTATAAAAACATAAAAATTACACAAATTGAACATTGTCACAATAAGCAAAAAATAAAAGAATTTATATTCATTTTGAAAAATCATCAAATATTAATGAACTGATAATCATCAAACATTAAAATAACAGAATTATGGGAGAAGTGAACTGAATTGTAGACTTATAAAATAATGTCTCATTTTGATTATTCAATATTATATCATTATATAGTTGATAAAGACTAAAAGGAATATAGTTTAAAGTACTTTTAACAGAATAGGTTGAATTATATGAATATTACTGTATATAATATATATCAAATTGAATTATATATATACTTTTAACAAAATAAGTTGAATTATATGAATATTACTTATATATCAAATTGAATTATATATATATATATATATATATATATATATATATATATATATATATATATATATATATATATATATATATATATATATATATATATATATATATATATAGTGGCAGTAATTGTTTTTAAAAACATTAATAATTAAAGCTTTCAGTTATCAAGTTGTATTTAAAAAAAAAAGAAAATTTCACATTGCATAAAGCAGGCAAATACATATACTTTAAAATGAATATGTTCATAATAAAACAAAAAATATTTAATTAAATTATATAACTCTTATTAAAGTAATAAAACCTAATAGTCATGAAAATTTGAAATGCCTCTCATAATTTTCTTTCTATTAAGAGAGTTACCATAATGGCAATAATTGGATTTAAGCAGTATTATTTTCAGTTGTATTATCACATGTATACATATCTCCATACATATTGTAATAGTATGTATATGCAATGTATGAAGAAATGACATTGCTCCAATTTTGGGTGGCAAATGTAATAGTACGTACATGCAACATATGATGAAATGACATTGCTCCAATCATTGGCAGCAAATGTAATAGTATGTAGTATGTAAATAAAGATGAAATTGTAATAGAAAATGTAATAGAAAATTTTATTTATTTTTGATGAGATGAAATTGTCCTAATCACTGAGAGCAACAAATGGGATAAAAACTTCAGTTGAAATACCAAATGCAACACAATATGGTATACGCACAAATAGAAATGAAATCACTCCAATAATTGTGGATTAATTGAAATGGACAATCTATTTTTACCATCATGTATTTCAGGTTTTGATTAATTTTCATTCAAAACTAAATATAAGAAAATATAACTAATTTCAACCATTGAATATGAATTACAAGGAATCAGGTTATGATGTTTAACTTTATTTGAACAAACTACTAATTTATAAAGTAATGGAAAATAAATTATCCACTACAGAAAATATATCACACATGAGTGAATATACTCTAATTACTACTTATATTGTTACTTCAGCTAGCTATACAAAATAAACCTAGATACTACAGAGCATTAACTATGGCATGTTAACTAGTTAATTCTTAGAGTTAACTTAACTAACAATTTGATTATTTACTAAATATAGATTGGAACAAAGTGAATTTTGTTGAATCCAATATATATATATATATATATATATATATTCACAAACAAGATTATAAGTGATTTAATATTTTAATTACTGATGGCTTATAAAAACAATTAAGTAATATACAATAGTACCATTTAGTCAATGGATGAATTTGTCAACCAACTAATAACTGATGTAATAAAAACAGAAAAGATGGATACTAATAAATTTCAAATGAAAACTCAAAGTCATTCTTTTTATATAAAACAAATGATATAAGCTTTATTCCAAGATTATGATTTGATATCTTATAATATCATAAATATATATGTGGAAAACACAAAAAAAACTGATTTGCTTTTCAAATGTTCAATTTTTTTTAAATTTAAATCAAATAAAAGATTTACCGACAACAAACATGACTTGCAGTTTATATTTTACATAGGAATTGTATAAAACTGTTGTAAGATATATCAATAAATAAATAAATTAGTAGCAGCTTGTTAAATTAATAATTTAAGTTATAGATGTATTTCTTTAAAGCTGGATTGGCACAAAGATGACACAAAAAATATAATAAAAAAATGTAAAATGTTCCTTCCCACTATGCTATAAGGATTTACTTATTTTACTTTATTTTAAACTATGTCTTTCATTGTGAACACCAACTACTTGGGCTTCTTATTAATATAAAGCTTATATCCTAGCCTGCAAAGTTCAACATTTACTTCATAACTTTATCAACTCAAGGCTTTATTAAATTCCTAGCACCATATATATATATATATATATATATATATATAATGTCATATGAACCTTTATGTATAGGCAAAACAGATATAAAAGACAACTTCTACATAATGGACATGTGGGGATATTAATCTATAACTTTAGTATTCATTACTATGATCTTATTCCTGTCTTTTAAAATACATCTAACAATACAATTAAGTTAATTGAAGAGTTAAGACAATTATTAAATAATGATAGAATTTGTAAATACAATTCTATAATAATTTGTATATTTATATACAACTCCTATGCAAATAAGTGTAGTTTATTGGTTTTCCAGTTTAAGTTTATACATGACATTTATTATTTATATATATATATATATGTGTGTGTGTGTATGTGTGTAAAACCTGAATCAAATACAATATTAAAAAAATATATATTATTACAATCACTATTTTAACTTGGCATTTAACAATATATTTGCGCAATTTAAGATATAAAATTTCTGACAAAAATAAAAAAATAAACAAATATATATATATTAAAAATTGACTTTCTTTATTATTAATAAGTTTAAACATTCAAAAAGAAAATTGTAAGTTACTTTTAGATATTACAAATGTATATACTTTTATAAAGATAAATTTTAAAATGTTATAATAAAAAAAATAATAATAATAAACAAATAAAAAACAAAAAAAATTACCAAATTTTAATTATCCCATTTAATTTTCTTTACTGTCCCTTTATTTCACAGTTCACTAATTATTTTGCATGTTTTTTTTAATTTTGTTTATCCCAGGGTAGATTGATATAACTTTAAAATATGTATATATATTAATAACGTGGGAATTTATATTCAGCCATAGAAATAAATCACTTTTGACTATTAAATTTAGGATTATTAAAAGAAAATTATAAGTTAAAATATATATATATAGCTATTTTCTCAGGTTTCTTTACAATCACAGGTTTGTTTTAGGCTGCATATTTTACTGGCCTCCAATAATGAAATAAGATAGGCAAAGGGCTGAAATTGCTCTGGATAATAAAGTGTACTTAGCCAATCATTTTGATGTTATATCTTGGTTCAGGAATTATTATATTGAGATCCAAAAGAAGAATTTGGGGAATAAACAAAATAAAGCTATGACTTCTTTCTTCTTCTGTTTATCGTGATTTTTTTTTCTGTTTTCATAGTAATTTTTGTCCTATTGTTATAACTCATGTGCTACCTTAAATATCTTTAACACTGCTGATTGTCTATTTTAAAATATTTTTTTTAAACAACAAAACAAAAAAAATTATATCAATAAAAAATATTACATTGAAAAATTTATTTTTACAATCTAAAAAATAAATAAATAAATAAACAACCCAAAATAATACCATTACATCTTTTATAATTTCCAAAAAAAATAAATAAAAGTACAATCTAATTATAACTAGCAGTTTAAATGCTACTGATGATAATTATTTATATACATATACACTTGTGAATTTATATATATCTATTGCTATTAAAATCTCACCAATGCAAAGCAAAGCACAAATCACAACAAATAAATAAAAATAAACCAAATAACAAAAACAACAACTATCAACAATAACAATAGCAAACTATTTATAAATCCTTAAGTAATTTACAAATCCTTAAGTATAAACTAAATCAAAAATATTTTTTTAAAACTACAATCGCACTTCAAAAGAAAGAGTGGCTTTTCCATCCCTTACAATATATAATATGTATATGTACAACCTTTCCCAATCCCTGTGTATAAATAACATCTTAAGTTTCATGGTATTAAAATCTAAATCATTAAACAATCACAAGCTATACCTTTTTTTGCCTGCAGCCAATGAATTCTATGGAAATGGATTTAAGCAATAATAATTGCATAAGTGAAATTGTATCCATTTCAGATAGCTATAAGCAAAAAAGAAAAACATCTGCTAGCTTAGTGATTTGAAACTAATATTGAAAGATTTAGCACACTATTTATATACTATGGTTGAAAGAGGTTGTAGCTTTATATAATATTTTACTCTTATAAATATCTAATATTATAAATTCTAATGGTGAGTTTAAACAACATTTAAATTGAAAATAGTGTTTCAAAAGTATAATCTCAAATGCAGCAAAAAAGTTCAATGCAAAATAAGTCATCTGTGATGTTGGATTTCATTAATTTTTCATTTTAGTTTGAGTAATACATTCCATCATCATTCACTTGGTAAGACCTGGATTGAAGTCAAACATTAAACTTCAAAAATAGAGTTTGATGCCATTTCTTGTTTTATTTTCATGATAAAGCTCAAATTTTATATATATTTGAAATGCATGATTAAACTTATATTTTAATATATTTATTAATTTTATTTTATTTTTTATTCATTATATACTTTGCTTCCATGTTGTTAACTTACATTTCTTCTTATCCATTTAGTGGAAGAAAACCCAATATATAATTTAATTTTCATTATTTCTAGCAGTACAGTTTATATGAGCTTTTTCCTATTTTCAAGATTTAAACAAAACAAAAACTAAAAGTATTTATAAAAATTTTAAAACATTTCTAAGTTCATAATAATACTTTTATTTGCAATAGAAATACAAGTTCAAAATAATGAAATTATTAAAATTACATTAAATCTATTATTTTAATTAGTAAACATGCATTTATATTAATATTTTTCTTGTGTTGCTATAAATTGTTCTAATAAACGTTATTGCATTTAGGTTTCATAAAAATCCAAGATTAATTCTTTAAATTAAAATTATTTTACACTATCAACATTCAATTATTTGAACAATAGATAAATGACTTTTAATGTGTATAGCTTAATTAATATATGTAAATTGATTGTGTTGTGTTAGACAAAATTGGTGATATGAACTAAATCTTAATATTGGTTCTATATTTAACACAACTTCTATATTCATACATTTTTATATTAATAAGTACTCAGGAGAGGAACTCAAGATTACTCAAGAATAGATAATAATAATATAAATAAAATTTCTATTTGATGAAAGATTTTATTTATGTGGGAACATTTTTATTACATTTAAAATACTGCCAAAATAATATGCCATATTTACAACTTTAAATACTTACAATTACTTATTAAGCATAATTAGCTTGAATATTAGTTCAAAATTAAATATTGAATATAATAAATGTAGTTTTTTTAACATACTTATTACTAATGCAAGTCATTTTTTACATTAAATATCTACAGACAGATAGCTTCATGTGCAAAACAAATTATTTGTTAAAATTTTATGACAATAATATTTTTAATTATTTTAAGTATAGGAAGCATGTGCACAGGATAAATTTAATTGCTATAATATAGCATGCTATACTCCTACTTTATAGGATTATGATTTTATTAATTCACTACAAAGTTGTCAATTTGTTTATCATGGTGCATGAAATAACCAATGAAATATAATTTAAATTATACTTAACCATAAAATATAAAACAACTGCAAACAAAAAACAATATCCAATATTATACATATATTTTTTTTATTGTGTGGTTTGCCCATACATCTTTCACATGTCTGTTTAAATATTTTTAATACACTTCACTTAAAGAAAATATAAATTTAAGTAATATTTGTTTTAGTAATTGATTTAATCATTAATATAAAAATATAATTATCTGACTTTTTTTTTACTTTTTTAATCTATACTGTAGTTTTTATATGCTTGTAAGAAAAAATATAAACTTGTTTTCAAATGTTATTTACTTGGGTAACACTGTTTAAAATTTTCTATTGGCTAAAGAAACTGATCTGATATTTTCATTTCACTTTTTTCAAATAATAAAACTATTTATTATAATTTTATTTATATATTTTACATTAATAATCCCAAAATTTGTTTTGTAGTTTTTTTTTTAAATTTTGTTAGTTATAAAAAAAGAAACAAAAGACAGAAACAATAGAGTATTAATTTTATTTATAGAATAAAACAATCGTTTGTTAAGAATATATTATTTCTTATATCTAAATGTAATTTTAATTAGATTAACTTTAAAACTTATTTATTCCTTCTTGGCATATAATAACCTGTTGAATTCTACACACAATATAATACATTTTACAATAATGATAGACATATATGTGGTCAAGTGTGTCTGTGATATGAGATAGTGTGGAAAATTAGAAGTCGTGTGAAAGTCTAAGCTCAAAATAACCTATATATTAGATTGTTTGTGCAGGTATATATATATAGACTTAAGTTAAATAATAATAATTAAAATAGAATATTATATAACTATCATAATCAGCTTGTCTTGAGCATAAATTTAAAATGTCAGAGTTTATACTTTAATAATATGGGTCCAATCCTAGATTATTGTTAATTTAAAAAAAAATATTTGGCACAGTAAAATGCATTACCTTAGACTTTTGAAAATTTTGATTTGACAAATCATATTATGGTGCTATTTATGCAGATGTCATTGTTTTGGGTCACACATTTCTGACGGTTTTTGGAAATAAATATTTGTCTGAAACATTACACAAAGACTTCATCATCTGCATGAAATTTTTTATCATAAAGGGTTGCAACTTTTGGAGGTTTGCATGGTTAATTTATTTAGTTATTTATTCTGGCACATAAGGTAGTTTTTGATGTTTCTGGCCAATATTGGAAAAACTGCAAGAAAAGATATATGTTTGGAACCTTTAGGAAATAGTTGTGGAGATGGTGAGGAATTGTTTAGAATTGAATTATTAATGATTATTATGAGCATAAGACTGATTTTTGATACCTCACAAGAGTCTGAAGTAGATCTTTGATCCTTGTATAAAACTGGGGTATTTTGCACTGATTTGTTATACAGTTATTACTGATTTTTCATTTTAATTTCATAAGTGTAGTTCATTTAATAAGGAATATTAATATTTGTTTTTCATATGATTTTTTTTCTTTATTGGACATGTAGCAAATTTCAGTCTTTTAAATAATAAATATTTGGAATCTTTCATGTAATTAATATCCAAAAAATATTACTTTCTAATTATAAATACTTTTATACTATATGATTAAGTTGTTAGATGTGATATGTTGGACTATTTCCATCATCTATGAGTGAAAAATAGTCCAACATATCACATCTAATAATATATCATCATTACAAATCTTCAGACAAATGATTGTTTTTCAGAGATTTAAAACCAGATTAGTTTTGATTTTTTAACTTTTAATGATTTTAAAGTTTTGTTTTATAAATATCGTTTACTTTAAATTTCTATTATCTTAAAAAAATTTATAATGTTAAAAGAACTTTTACAATAATTGAAATTCAATTTATCTTTTTTAATTAGTTCTGACTAAAAATGCAAATTTATTTAAACAAGTTTTTTATTTAAATTTCAATACACATTATGTCACATTCACTTATTTATTTGTTTCCTATATGTTGAGTTTTTATGTAAATTTGTATCTTTTTAATCAATACTTAGCATTCATTCTCAACATAAATAATTCAGACTTACTCAACTAGTTAAATATTTATTTCTTTTACCATGATCACATAAATTGCTTGTGTATTTAATTTCTATCAAATATTTTCCTGTCTTATTCAGTCAGACTAATATCACACTATATTACCACCTATCAACTAATTTATGTGGACTTCATGTATAGCCTAGGAAAATATTATATTATAATATATAAAAAATAATAATTAAAAGCATTATAAGATAGAATATGATTTTTTTTCATATTTCAAATGCGTTGATCGGAAAGCGGACCCGGCCAGCTGCTTCGAAGATAGCTATAACCGCTAGGCCAACGCTTGACTAGAATATGAATTTTTGAAAAACAACATCATACAACAAAGTATTTCAAAACAATATAATTATTTTCATGTAAAATGTAATACATTGCTATTAATAATTTTTTCAACTAATAAAGGTTTACATACATATGCATAAATGATAAATTGGTGAACTGATGTTCAAACTGAACCTGGATAAAAGTAAAAGTTTTTTTCATATAATGGGTTATAATGTTTAAATTAGTGTCTACTCTTATCAAAAACGCAATGCTTTTATAACTCCCCCAACAACGTAATGGTAAACCTGACAAGTAACGCTTTCTATATGTTACTTTAAGGGAGAGGGAATTGTTGGAGAAGGCTTTGATCATCAGTAAGTTATGTAATGACTTTTTTTTTTCTTTAATATCTTATATTAACTTAGTTTTTAAATTTCAGAATTTTTAAAACTAAGATTTTATATATATATATATGTATAAAAAATGAATAAAAAATACAAAATATCATTTTGCAAGTTTCTTTATCTTAAGGAATTATGCCATATTTTTAACCTCAAACAAATATTGTATTGATTGTATCATTCAGTTCACATTCTTGCCCAAAGCTATAATGAACTTCTACAACCTTTTTCTTTAAATCTCAGAATTATATAAAATCAATAAATAATCAGCTAAAAGTTATGTCTACAGAATTATTGAGCTATTGATTCTAATTATTTAACTAGAAAACTCTAATTTGAAATACAAACTTGTTTTATTTTGAATGTAATAGTTTCATTATTATTGTCTTTGTTGATGACTTTTCATTATACTTATTATTTAATTATAATGATAAAAAGGTGTACATTTTTGCAGCTGTAAAGAATTTTTTATGCAATAAAAACTAGAAATTTTCTGCCTGTAATTTACAGGACAGAAATTTTTTTTTATATATATAGTAAATTGTTTATTCCTATTATCAAACACACCTAAAAACAACATTATGAATTAGTAAAAAAAATAGTAACTACCTTTATGTATTCTATTCCTGAGACATCTATTCTGAACTTGAGTTATTAATGAATATCAGATAATAGTGCGATATTCATAATTCTACATTACTTTATAGCTATTGGCCAGTTCCAGTATATAACAAAATTTGCATTTACGTACCTAACAATCTCTATCAGTATTTTATATTATCCAATAATCATCGTTTTGAGATTCAAAAGTATAAGATTTTGCTTTTCTCTTAAAGTAACTGCTTGCAAAAAAAAAGTCCATTTAAATTGATTTTAAAAATAACTAAAAAGTCAATTAAGAATTTTATTTAATTAAAGATTCAAGCATAGATAATTCAATAATAGAAAATAGATTTACATCTTAATCTACTGTAACGATATATAAATATGTCGTTACATTAATTTAAAGTAAAAACTTAAAAGTTGGCAAATAAAAGTAAAAAAACTAAACGCTAAAATTAAAATGTTTGTTAAACGTATATACATTCGCACAGATGCCAAACTTTAAAAATATTTTTTAAAAAAACAAATAAAAAACAAATAAGTATTTGAACGTACTTTTTTATAAAAAAGTACAAGATTTAAAAATAAAAACAGGTATTAATTAATTCTTGTAATCTGTAAATGGAAATGATTGTTTATAAATTGTTTGAAAAGCAAGCTAGCCGTGGGCTCTTGTATAATTAAAATGATCTGATGAAAGATAGATAAGAAAATAAAAAGAAATTAGCTTGACCAATGGAAGCACCAAGCCTCAGCCCGGACCCGAACGAAAATTTGGATTAGTGACGTCTTTGTTCATTCAATCTGGAGATTTACTATAAAAAGAGAAAGATTGAGTTCCAGACAGTTTTTTCGGACTTGATTTGATGAGAACGGTAGGACGCACTTGCCGTTCTCTCTCATTTTTTTTTGTTTGTTTTAAAAAAAATATAAAATGAAAAGACTGTGATACAAGAATGGAACCAGCTAATGCTACCTCCAGAACATTATCTTCCAATGGAGACGTCGCGGGAATTAAAAACAGGAACCTGGACTCTTCTACTGTAAGCTATATTGACATGAACTCTAAATTTAAAAATAACTAAGAACTTTCGTTCAAGCTTATGAACTTCTATCTGACTTTTAAGTCTAAAATCAATTAATAATGTTTAATTTTATATGTTTTCCGATTGATAAAAATCATTTCCATTTTTTTTCTCTCTTATTGTATAAATTATTTGTTGTTTAAATTTTAAATGATGAAATTTAGGTTGGGTATAGACGTTGCATAGATTGTTAGCGGTTGAGAATGTTGTGGTTTTCACAGTCGATTAGAATATATGTCAACGATATCACTGCAAGCATCTTACGATGAATTCTAATGGGATTTGTATATTCCCTATGCAAGTGACGTTTATCGAGGACTTTGTATTTTGATCGGTTGTGTTGAATTTGGAATGTTTTTGACCATGGAATCTGTGCAGCTGATCTGTACTCAACATTTTAAAACAATTTTTATAAAATGCATCTGTGCGAACGTATTTAAATGTTAAATTTAAGTCGGGCGTGAATGGCTATATAGTTTTGTAAAGTTATATTAAGGGAGGGTAATCTTAGGTTATTCGTTTCGTAGTTGAATTGGCTCAATGGATTGGATATATTTGTGTAATTAGTAGATGTAGTATGAGATCCGCTTCGGGCAGGATTGCATATATATGCCACACACCTTCTGTTTGCCTATGGATGGGTTTGTAAGTCGGCAGAAGACCGCAGTCCATTCCTATGGAGTTTTTTGTTTATTGTTCTACTCACCAACAGATGTCACATTCCTGTTGGTGGAGAGTCCATGTCTTCTCTAATCTACTTACTGATCAGATGTACTTTCCTGACAGTATAGTATTTTGTGTTGTCGTATCATGCTACATTGAATACATGAATGTATCAGATAGATTGGCGCCAGTTTGGTTGCGAAATTTGTTGCCTAAGGTTAAATCAGGGAAGAATATTTTCTTTTCAAATGCAGATCTATGCAGTCTATTTATACTTGATTATCTAAATAAAATATTAAACTCATTGAAACTTAGTTAAATGTAAAATTAAAAGTTAATATAAAAATCTAAAATGTTAAACTTATTCCTCAAAATTTAAATGTTATTTTATATGTGTGTAAATAAATATTTTTATGTGTTAATTTCTGGCAGTGGCTTTTATTTATTGATATTTAAGATATAAATTAAGATATAGATTTTTATCTCTGCGTCTCCGCTGAGGTAGTGACTTGGGCTAACGATCGGAATATTTAAATAAAGTGGAATCTTAACAGTGCGTATCTGCCTACTTTATAAATTTTTCTAGGTTTAAATGCCTAGATGGCGCCCTGGTAGTTACAGATATCGTTTTGCGATTAGATTCGATCTTCACTTTCATTTCGATCGTTATACTACTAAAAGTAGAATTTGGCTAATAATTGTAATCAGCAGATTAATTAAGAGAAAACATAATAACTTCTCTACTGAAAAGGAATAGTTTCAAACATTATTTAAATTGAAATTTACAAGTTACTCCTGAAGTTAAAAAATGCACTAAGTGATTATAGAATAGTGTAAAAAAGAGAGCAGAATATTTTAATGCACATTTTGACTCAAAAGACTGACTATTGCAAAGAATGAATTCATAGATCTAGAGACGTTTTTATAAGTCACATTGGATTTTAGTATTATTTATAAGCCATAATTGTAATTTATGATAGATTTTGGTAAGTATATTTGTTAAATTAAATAAAAAGTATTGTTATACTATGAGTTACCTACTTAATTTATTAAAGTTAGGTATTGACAGAGGTATGATACCAAAAATTTAAATCAATAAATTCTCATATTAAATGAAAATTATAAATGGAAAGTTTGTCTAACACATTAAGGTGAGACAAAAGAAAACTGCTACAATCAATTAAAACTTTGAGGATAGAGAGTGTTTGTAGCTTATATAAATTGATGCAGTCAATTAAAATTTATATATAAAAAAAAAAACTTTATGCAGTTGACCAAAACTGGTGCAATTGATTAAAACTTCAAGAAAAGAATAAATTTATAGAAAAGAGAAATATGCAGTTGTTTAAAAGTTGGGACAAAAATTTATTTTACAGAGAAAATATAAGAAATTAAGGCATTTGAAAATCTGAAAGTATTAAGATAGGCAAACATAGAAAGTTTTACATTAATAATAGCAATAAGTGGCCAATTATTTGGAACAATTGGAAAATGTTTTTTTTTTCTAAAATATATTTTACAATTCAGCTTATAATAGACAGGGTATGAGCACAGACTTTCACATGAGCCACCACTCTCCACACTATCTCATAACACAGATACACCTGAACACACATATGTCGAAAAGATAAATAATCACCAATATACGTATTTCATGCTAAACCAGCAATCATCAGTTGGTCCAGATTACCATCTCTACACATATATGCTACAAGTGCTCAGATATATATTAAGATATCAAATCCTCCTACTTTAATGGACAGGCTTCAATCTACTCCACACTCCAACTCTTCAACTGTCCATCCAATTGAAAATCTGATGATGGAATGCTCAAAGGCCACCCTGAGGCCGAGATTATTGTTACATCCATGTCGATCTAAAGTCAATCTGCCCCCTCATGTACAGGACATAATCCATTAAATACATATACAAGGGATAGGCAGACATTCAGCTTATAAAAAAGAAATGTGATTTCTACATTTTTCACAATCTCTCAGTCATTTTTGGTTGCATATTTGCCATTTTATGCTTATTTTATCGTAAATTCCTAGCTTTATTAGTATTTAAAATTTTAATTCCAAAAAAATCCGCATTTAACAATATGTTTCAAGAAAAATAGATTTTTCATTGCAGTCTTTTGTTATATAGTCCCATCTCTTTTACCTCATAAGGAGCCACAAAGCACTCACTGTCAACTTTGACCATTGTTCTCTGGGTGATTCTAACTATCAAAGTCAGAAATTAAACCAAAATGTTTTAAAACTTTATAATAGATTTTGAACATAAATAAATATATTTCTGATAATTTTTTACAATGATAATTAAGTTTTTACATTAATTATCTAAATATTAATGTTGATTCAACAACTTTTAAATTTTACAAGAAAAATAAGGGAAAGTGAATAGTGCTTGATTGCTATTCGAAATATGTGAATAACCTTGACTGCTATTTACATATCAATGATATTAGGTGATAACTAGCAAAACACAACTATTTTTCATAATATTTATGAATTTTGTTTACTTTTTACACTATATTGACTAATAATGGAACTAGATTTGGATTTTTATTTAAAATATTTTAGATGGAAAAAAGACAACAGAAGTGAATAATCAGTGATCATAATTTCTAAGACAAGAAATCACCAATGATGTCGCATCATGATTGGTTGAAATATAATTCTTTTGTTTTACTACAGGCTATTTTTCATATGTTTTTCTTATATTTTACTTCAGATATTAACATTATTTTCAATTTTTAATTATATTTAACTAATTTGAATGTAAAATAATTTAATTTTTAGAAGCTAAAATAAAACAATTCTGATTACTGTACAGTAATATATTTATGAAAGGAAATGGACTAGATCCATATTTAATTAACGAAATCACTCAAATTTTTCATCAAGCTGGCCAATAAAAAAATTAGACAACCAAAACAATAATTAAGAATGAAAAATGTAAAATAGCAGTTATTGTTTTGACCAGTAGAAAAGTCATGGATTAACAAAAATATATGCAGTTTCAATAAGTTAGAAGAACTTACTATGCTAAAATGATCACAAAATAAATTTTTATCCTATCCCTAACCATCATGTGGCTATATTACATTTTAGGAATAGGCAACAAAAAAAAAATAATGAGATTATCAAATTACAATCTAATTCTTAGAAATTTAGTAAAACTTTGTGATTGTAAAGGTTTTACAGAAAAGGTTCTTCTTGATTAGTTTATTTGGGATATGTCTGAGAACAAACTTCATATTTATTAAGTAAAAAGTGATTTGTTCTACAAAGAAGCAATTCAGATAGAAATAGCTTATAAGTTAGTTTTTGAAAAAATAAATTTCCAGAAATTGAAACTAATCATCAAGTCAGAAAAAAATTCACAGAGTAAAAAATTAATTATTTTTAGATATTATTGGGAAAACGAACTCTAGGAAATTCACTTTTGACCAACCATTGTGAATATAAAAATGAATGATAGAATAAATCCAATTGTTGAACCCATTTGAAAAAAAAATGTGTGAATAAAAGAAAAACAGAATAGAACAGTTGCAATTAAAAGTTATTACTTTTAAAATATGCATTGTAATTAAAAAAATTGAAAATATTGACCGGATTAATGACTAATTTCAATATATATATATATATTCAGAGACAATTAAAATTCAAAATATACAACAGATTAAGCATTTCTATAATATCAAAAAATAACTGGGCAAAAATCAAAATTTAAATTTAAAATGCATGTATATCAATGTAGAAATACAGCACAAGAAGTCCAGGAAAATAATCCAAATGACAGAAGTAATAATCTACATAATATTAAGCAATAGCAATATGATTGTAAAATTATGCATCATAGATAAAAATATTAATCTAATAATAGAGCATGAGTGTCTTATGCTGCAAAGAATAGGGTTTAATATATAAAAGAGATTAAACTAAAAGGGACATAAATTTAGCATTTCTAAATTTATTTTCAACAGAATTAGAAGAAAATAAATATTTCTCCTGTAAAGTTACCAGTGATTTACAATTCTAAACTAATTATCCATGAATCTAAAAGAATTCTGTTGAAATTGAATGCAAATGCTGAAGACAACATTAAACAAATTGTGAGGCATGCTAACAAAACAGCATTATGCCAAAAAAAAGGTACACTAAATGGCCTGAGGCCATAGTTGATCCATATAAACAATATATAATATTTGTGATAGTAAGTGCATATTCAAAATGAGTTGATTTTAGGTTTGTGAAAATATCAGCTTAGATGAAATTATAAAGAACCTCCATGAAATTTTCTTTTATTATGAAATTCCAGAAATGTTACTTTCAAACATTGGAATTTCTTTTATTACAAAAGAATTTACAGAGACAGTAAAAAAAAAATGGGTGTGCCACATACATTAGCACTATCTTATCAAACAGTGTCAAATGAATTGATTATAAAGGCTAACCAAAGTGTAAAAGTAATAGTTAACAAAGTTAATAATAATGATATGCATGAAACTTTGTACATGCCACTGTTTTACTAACATTCAGCACCTTCAGCCTCCTCTGTAATGACTGAAGAAGAATTATTAATAGGGAGAATAATTAAAACTAAATGATTTTTTTTTTTTTTGGTATTAAATGAAAAACAATAACAAAGAATTAATAGCATACATGAGACCATATATAAAGTTAATAATAAGGTTTGAAATTGAGATAGCTTAAGAAAAACCTAATTAAGGAAAAAATATAAATTTTAATTTTTAATAACATTGTAAAAGTAAAGACAAATGATTATAAACGTAGATGTCACATGAACTGTATACATTAAAATGAAGTTCTAGAAGCAGAAACTATAGAATGCAACATGAAAAACTACTGAATAAACATTGGTGATCCTTTAAGAAGAAAGAGAAGAATCACAAATATTCAGTTTGGCAAACCAGAAATACAAAAGAAAAAGGGAAAAAAAAACCAAGGCAATAGGAAATTTATTTATGCAGCTGAGATTTGTGTAAAAAAATTATTATTTCAGGAAAAGAAAGAGGTAATGTTATATTTGAAAATAAATAAATATGTCAGTGTAAATTGATTTTAAAAAGACTTAGAAAGTTAATTAAAGATTTTATTTAATTAAAAATTCAAGTGTTGATAATTTAATAATATAAAGAGGATTATTGTCTTAAAAAACACCTTAATCTAGTAATAATAGATTTTGGAAAAGAATTGTAATTGGTAGATTAATTAAAAAATGATGATCTCCTATCTGCATGGAAAAATTCATGATAGTTACTCCAGAAGTGAAGAAACACACTAATATAATTTAAAACAGCATAAAAAGAGAGGTTTAATGTGCATTTGAACTCAAAAAACTTACCTCTGCAATAGAAGATGATTTTCTAATTCATGTTCATCTAAATCAAAGTTGTAAATCTATCAATATAAGATTTTTTTCATAGGTCATATTTGATAATATTTTATGTGCTATAAAATTTTATATTCTCTGTGATTTACTGTTCTATACAAGTGTATTTTATGCTAAATTTTGTAAATATGTTTGCTAATAATTAAAATAAAAAATATTGTTTTAATATTGATTGCCTACTTAATTGAAGGTTAGTTATTGAGAGCCATGATAAAAATTTAGATCAATAAGTTCCCATTTTAAATTAAAATTAATAAGCAGAAAATTTGTCAATCACTTTGAGGTAAGACAAAAGTTTAACCAATAGGAAAACGTTAGTTTGTAATTAAGAATAAAACACTAACATGTGATAATCATTTATTACTCAAACTTACAATATGTTGTTCTGGAACAGAGCAAATAAAGTTATTGGATGTTTTTATTGGTATTAAACCTAGAGTGTAAGGGATATAGAAGGTCTTCTCACACCTGCAATAAATATGTTATGTCTTGATGATGTCATATTGAAAGGAAATAATCCCTGCAACATTATTCGATCTCATGTGAAAATGTATTTATCTTTAGCAATGAGTTGTTGTTGTTTTTTTTGTAATTATTTGACATTGTCAGTTATTGTCCAGATTTCTTTTTGACAACATGATAAATATTTAATAAAAGTTTTATAATAATTTATATTTCTTTATTTTTATCTATTTATTTTTTGTTTTCTTTCTTTAAAAAAAGTATGTTTATTAGCATTTCTGTGGGAAAATCTGGCATATTCTGTGCAATGATGTGTTCAATAAAACTATTTTGGGAGGAAATTTTTCAGTTCAAATCTCCATTTTATGCATATATATTAAAAGTAAATATCAAATTTGTGACTTCAAAGTGATAATTCTTGTTATATATTACACATTAAGTAGCATATGTGTATGGTTTATGTGTTTTTGTAAGTAATATTTAAAAAAATTATAATTTAGTGATTGTTTTGTCATATTTTTGTGTAATGGGGTCATTTACTTAAGATCTCCGATCAATTTTTTTTAGTTTAAAATGTTTTTAATATCAATTTATATATTGTTGTATATTTTTAAGTTGTTAGTGTGAAAATGATATATATCTGTGTATATTTTAAAAACAAAATATTCTTTTTTAATCTCCATTTTTTCCTAAAAATTGTTTTATAATCATCTTTTTAATATCCATTTGTTTCTCAAAATTTGTTTTAAGACGCTGTTTTTAATATTATTTTTTATACTTTTAGTTATTTTTATTAGTCCTGCAATATGGAGCAGATATTAGATTTGCTGTGCCTTTTCACATTTGTATCAATCCGCTGATAACTTTGTAAATCTTGCTTAAATATCATGTACAAGATTCTTGTACACATTTTTTTTTAAAACTTTGCAAAAAATATCATGTACAAGATCTGTGTATATATTATTTTGGTCAGATCACAAGATTACAAAGTTATCACTGGATTGATATAAATGTGAAAAAGAACAGTAGATGCTCTGTGTTGCAGATCTAGTACCAAAGTATCCTTATTTTGCATGGCCATACTCAATTTTATTTTTTATAAATAAAATTGTATGAACAATAGCATCAACGTTTTAGCTACTGGAATAAATATGTTTATTGAGCTGAAAAGTTATTTAGCCTAGAAATATGGCCATGGGTTACACTTTATATAGCCTTGGTCAGGTTATAGGTGCTGTTGGTCTTATCCACATTCTGTATTAGGCTTCTTTTCTTGAAGGGCCAGTTTGCTGCAACAGTGAAAGTGCAGCCAGAGTAGCTTGAGATTTAACTTAAATAATCAGAGGGATCCTTCTCCCACCCAGTTCAATTGGTTTTCCAATGTGGGTGCAGAACAGTCATAAGTTACTAGCAATTATAAACATAATTAAAGTAGAATTAAAAGTTTGGAAATAAGGTTCTGAATAAACACTAAATTTTGTCATTAGAAAGAGAAGAAATCATTAAAAAAAGAAGAAACCAAAACAAACAAATTACAACAAATCTAAATGAAAAGAGTCTAAAGAGAAAGATATTTAGGCAGATTAGGGGTATTGAGGAAAAGGTTGAGACTGAAAGGACTAAGGGGGGTGGAGGTGGTTGCATGCTTCAATCAAGAAAAATATTTGGAATAGAAATAAACAGAAATAAGGAAATATATTGTAACGATATATAAATATGTCGTTACATTAATTTAAAATAAAAACTTAAAAGTTCGCAAATAAAAGGAAAAAACTAAACGCTAAAATTAAAATGTTTGTTAAACATATATATATATTCACACAGATGCTAAACTTTAAAAATATTTTTTTCATAAACAAAAAAAAAAGTATTTGAACGTATTTTTTTAATAAAAAAATACAAGATTGAAATATAAAAATATTTTAATAAAAAAATAACGTAAGTTAAAATAAAAACAGGTATTAATTAATTCCTGTAATCTGTAAATGGAAATGATTGTTTATTAATTATCTAAAAGCTGTGTAATTAAAAAGTCAGATGAAAAGTTAGATAAGAGAAGAAAGAGATTTTAGCTTGACCAGTGGAAGCAAATAAAGGCCTGGACCATAACGAAAAAACAGAACAGTGACGTTTTTGTTCATGGAATCCATAGGAGGACTATAAAAAGAAAAAATATTGAGTTCCAGTCAGTTTTCCAACTTGATTTTGGTGAGTCGAGCGACAAGACGCACTTGCCGTCCTCACTTATTTATTTTAAAAATGCAAAGACTGTGATACCAGAACAGAACCAACTAATGCTACCTCCAAAATATCAGACCGGTCTTCCAGGAAAGTCTCCGTGGGAATTGCCAATGGGAACATGGACTCTTCTACCATAAGCTATATGAAATGAACAATTATTGAAATCAATTAAGAACTTTCGTCAAGTTTTACAAATTAATAAACAAGCCAACTTAAATGTTAAAACGGACTCTTATCTGACTTTTGTAAGTTTTTAAATCAAATTAATAATGTTTAATTTTATATGTTTTCCGATTGATAAAAATCATTTCCATTTTTTTTTCTTTCTTATTGTATAAATTGTTTATTGTTTAAATTTTAAATGATGAAATTTAGGTTGGGTATAGACGTTGCATAGATTCGTTAGCGGTTGATAATGTTGTGGTTTTCACATTCGATTAGAATATATGTCAACGATATCACTGCAAGCATCTTACGATGAATGCTGATGGGATTTGTATATTCCCTATGCAAGTGACGTTTATCGATGACTTTGTATTTTGATCGGTTGTGTTTAATTTGGAATGTTTTTGACCATGGAATCTGTGCAGCTGATCTGTACTCAACATTTTAAAACAAATTTTATAAAATGCATTTGTGCGAACGTATTTAAATGTTAAATTTAAGTCGGGCGTGAATGGCTATATAGTTTTGTAAAGTTATATTAAGGGAGGGTAATCTTAGGTTATTCATTTCGTAGTTGAATTGGTTCAATGGATTGGATATATTTGTGTAATTAGTAGATGTAGTATGAGGTCCGCTACGGGCAGGATTATAGATATATGCCACACACCCTCTGTTTGCCTATGGATGGGTTTGTAAGTCGGCAGAAGACCGCAGTCCATTCCTATGGAGTTTTTTGTTTATTGTTCTACTTGCCAACAGATGTCACATTCCTGTTGGTGGAGAGTCAATGTCTTCTCTATTTCTACTTATTGTTCAGATGTACGTTTCCTGACAGTATAGTATTTTGTGTTGTCGTATCATGCTACATTGAATACATGAATGTATCAGATGGATTGGCACCAGTTTGGTTGCGAAATTTGTTGCCCAAGGTTAAATCAGGGAAGAATATTTTCTTTTCAAATGCAGATCTATGTAGTCTATTCATACTTGACTATCTAAATAAAATATTAAACTCATTGAAACTTAGTTAAATGTAAAATTAAAAGTTAATATAAAAATCTAAAATGTTAAACTTATTCCTCAAAATTTAAATGTTATTTTATATGTGCGTAAATAAATATTTTTATGTGTTAATTTCTGGCAGTGGCTTTTATTCTTTTATATTTAAGATATAAAATTTATAGATTTTTATCTCTGCGTCTCCGCTGAGCTAGTGACTTGGGCTAACGATCGGAATATTTAAATAAAGTGGAATCTTAACAGCGCGTATCTGCCTACTTTATAAATTTTTCTAGGCTCAAATGCCTAGATGGCGCCCTGGTAGTTGCAGATATTGTTTTTGCGGTTAGATTCGATCTTCACTTTCATTTCAATCATTATAATATATAATAAAAATTTGTAAAAACTAGAAATTATTAATGCACACTGATAAAAGAAGTAAGACAGTAAAGGTTGGAAACTAGTATATTATAACAAGAGAATAGGGAAAGACTAGAGAACATAACAAGAAATTTGGAAAATCTAATAATGAGAATAGGCAAATGAGAAAACATGATAGGGAACAGGGAAGGAATAGATATAATTAAATCAGTGGAAGTTAGTGAAGTAAAATTACAAAGTGAAAAGGGTACAGAAAAGGGAAAAATATAAAGGAGAGAAGCGTAGACATGTATACATATGGGATTATCTCAAATACAGTAAATCAGGGGAAATCCTGAAAGAACATCTAAGAATCTTGGGATGCTAATTTGCATTGAATAAATTAAGCAAAGTAGCCAGGGTCACTATAGCACACAGTCATATACAGGGTGATGCTCAAATCTAGAGGGATTTGCTATTCTCAAAACCAGCAACATTCAGAAAATGCAAACAATTATTACTGGTGAACTATTGGGGTGATCAGTGTCAGAAAAATATTGAGTACCAGGTGGCACAGAAAAAACGGTGGTCTGGGGAACCATGTGCCACTTTTTTCCACTGACAAGTGGTAAAATTAATATTGATCATGACAAATCCTTTATTTGAATAGCAAATTGTACAGATGGTTAGACACAGTTTTTCCCATAACATGACACAGATGCTAATTGGGATAAAACAAAGTACCATGAAACAGATGGCTGAGCTATTAAGGGCATTTGATGGCACTAGACTAATGAAAAAAAGCAAGGAAAGGGAATTCAGGCCCAGTGAAAGGGAAAAACATTTAAACACTAGGAATATCTACTATGAGTATAATGGATATGCTCACAGGAATCCAGAAATGAATTGCCTGTAACACCAAGCCATGCTGCAGAATAGGTCTTGATTTCCCAGTCCAACCGGATGTATATGGAATCAAAAGGAGCCACTGGGTAAATGTTAGAAAGACTACAATAACAAGATAGGCCTGTAGGTGATGAAACTAAATCAATACTTGGATCATGAAATGAACTAACATTAGTAAATAAACAGTTTCTGAGAGAGAAAAAATTGGATAAATAAAAAAGAAAGGTTTTTGTGGAAAAAGTAATGACATAAGGAAAACTAAAAAGAAGAAAATTTTGATGGAATCTTGACTGGAATGTAAATAAATTAATAATTTAAATGGAATAATGGTTTGGAAGGTGATATATGAAAATAAATGAAATGAATTGTTTTTCAAGAAGTAATAACAGAGACACAATAAAAAAAAAAATTTTTCTAGAATACACATGATAATAAAAGAAAAGCTGAATAAAGATGTAAAATAATATTTATGAGGTTAATATGGAATAAAATTAAATAAATAAAATAAACAGAAAACAGTATAAATAGTCATTAGTAAAAGCATGGAGTGTCAGAAGAATTGGAGTTAAAAGAAAGGAGAAGGAATGAGAGAGTGAAGGCTGAGGAACTGTAATAAATGTAGGCAGTTGACTGTATTAAAACAGTAACTGTAAGGTATTAAACAGGAGGATAGTTTTTAGGGTGAGGAGAAATTCCTCAGCCCATCCAATTTTTACTGGGAAACTAGTTCCTATATCATATATGCACACTGGAAACCATCAGAATAAGATGCAAGTCAATTCTTGGGGGGAAATCCCCATATATACCAATAAATATTATCATATGCATAAGCCAGTATAATACAAATAAATCCTGCATCCATTGCATTTAAACCCCTGGATATATCATATGATGTATTTTGCTTCTGGTGGTTGTCACACATAACATGATTGCTGAAATCAACAATTACAGCCTGGAAGGAAGAATGGTTTATGAAAGATCACCCTCAGTGCTGTAGACCAGTGGTCTTCAACCACTGGGCCGTGGAAGTGTTTTGCTGGGTCATGCTAGACTGGCAAGAAAGTTAGTAATAACAAAATAATAAGATTTTAAACTTTTAATTAATATAAAGTTTTTATTTATTTTTTCATCGCATTTTTACCCTGCTAAAAAATAAGAAACAGAACAAAAATGAAATCTGATCAATCATACATAAATTAATTTGTTTTTCTATTTATCACAGTTGTTATGGAGAGATAGAATTAAATTTATTATATTTCTAAAAAAATTCAAAATTTAAAAAAAAAAGGTTTTTTTTATTAAGCAAACTCCAGTTGTCTTTTGATAGCCAATCACAGTCACTTGTCAGCATTGTTTATGTGTTAAAACAAGATCAAAACTTTTGACTTTTTCAAGTTTCGTTTTCTTTTTTTTTTTTTTGTTTAAAAATATGCCCACTTTTTTTTTTGGCCTATAAGGTGATTTTTTTGGTTTTATTTGTATACTGCTAATATACAAAAACTTTTATTTTTAAAACCAATTCCTGTTAACCTTTTTTAAAAAATAAAAACAAACAAAAAATAACTTTGCGATTTTTTTTTTTTTTTGGCTTTATTTCTATTATGCGATATCTATTTTACCATTTTTTTAAAAAAACTTTTCCTATTAATTACATTTTTGGATCCTTTCAACACACCAGCACACACAAAAAAATTACAATAACATCAAAACTTTAGACTTTTACATGTTTCGTTTTATTTTTTCAGATTTAAAATACGGCAAATTTTTTTTTGACTGTACAGTGATTCATTATGAAATTTTTATTTTGCCCTTACTACTATCAAAAGACAACCTCCATATATATATATAACCATCTTGTATATTTAACATTAAATACAGATATTACATTTATCATAATCATTGCCATGTAATTACACTAGCTATGATATTTCCCAACATTCAGGTGAATAATATTTTATTCTTGAATGTTTTAACAATGAAATAATAAACATAAAATGCAAGCACTTTAATGAGAACGATTGGTATTGTACTGTTTTCTGTGTTCAGCGTGTGAAGGTAAGCAACACCATTACAATACACAATAACTAGTGTGCTGTTTTGGTCAGTTATAACAATTATGTTTATCTAAGGCTAAGCAGGGTACATCTTTATGAAAATTTATCTGTAAACTTCTGCCGGTCTGCAAAATCTTATCCTTATTTTTGGTAGAAACTAAAGAGAAAAAAACATGATATAAAAACAAAATAATAATTAGTAATTACAAGTAAAGTATGAGTAAATTGTTAGAAATAAAATGGGTCAAACTGCCACATTTTGCTCTCAAACAGAGGGTAGTGTGATGTATGATTAGTAAATAGCACTACATGGTTTGTAATTTTTTAAGAAAAATTATGGTTAGTTTAAGATTTTAAAATGAAATTTTAAAAAAGAAAAAAAATACAATGGAATCATTTATTAGTAAATGATCAGATTAAATTTTACAAAAGAAATAAGTAAAGTTTTAATAAGTGAAATATTAGTACTAAAATGTTTAAAGAGTTTTTTTTTAACAAATGCAAATTGCCAAAAGGCAAAGGGTTGTGTCACCTTGTCATTTAGAAATAAAAAATAATAGTTTTAATAATTAAAGAGCAAATAGGAAAAGGAAAGGGAAAAATTATTTAAGTAAAAAGTTATAGTTTTAAAAAATGTGTGTGTGTGTGTGTAAAAATAGAATTAAACTGTGAAAGGAAAGCTTATAAATTTTAATCTATCTAGAGATTGCTCAGCCCATAAACAGAAGATAGGAAATAATAATTTTAAATTCCATTAAGTGAAAACAATGGAGAATGAATCAGGATTGTATCTTATCCAAAGACTACATTAATCTATGCAAAAATGCAGTTTAAAACACAATGGGAATTTAATTCATAAAATTTGTAAATTAATTAAACCAAATCAGAGTGATAACAAGAGAGACAATAAAGAGTAATCATATAAAAAGATTGACAAATTTTATTCATGGTGGTTTTTTCATCAAAGTTTTTCAGTTCTAGGATCATTCAGCTTCATTCATAGTAATCACTAAGATTAAGATTATAACTTTGTAGTGCAGGTGTACTTGTGTTGCTACTGTAGAAAGTTTCCAGAGAAGAAAAAACAGGAAAAGCTATTAGTATCCCCAGCAAGCAATTAGGTATCTTCACATTTATTGAAAAACTATATAACATCCTGCAGTGCTATACAGTCACTGGATTATGCAGCCAGTCTTCATTCCCAGTTTTTCTGAACACCAGAAGTCCTCCATCTAGAAATCAGGCCCACTCAATAATCTACACAGTTAATGAATATCTATCTCAGTGAACATGAAAGTCAGCCAGGAGCCAAAACCATTAGTAAAGTCCAAAAATACAACCAGTTGGGATCAATGTGACAGAAGAAAATGAGGAGTCATATCTTTAGAAGTGCAAAGTGCAAAATCCTAGGTAATTATAAACTTCTTTATTCCAATTTATAAACTGATCATGTTCAAATAAAAGACTTTGTTGAAGTTTGATAGCCATAGCAGTCTTTAAGTGTCTCCTATATGTCATTATGTAGAATTTACCCTAATATGTGCATGTGAATTTAATTTTTTCATAATATATTTTGATATATGCAAAGCTTTCCATCATGTAATGAATTTATATTTCAATGTGTGTGTGCATATTTAGATTTAAATGTTTCAGTTACAGTATCCTTTATTATGATATATCTTAACTAGAAGTGTATTTAAATAAATTTATAATGTTCTTTTATTATAATATTCCTTATTATCATGTTTTGGTTAGAAGAGTTTTAAATAAATTGTTTTTTGCTAATGATTGTTTGTCAGTTCTCTTTGGATAATTATGCCACTAATAGATAGTCTATAGTTAAATGTAAGCATTAAGCAATACATTATAGTTTGTTTTTCTTATATTTAAATAAAGCACTAGCTAGAGATTGATCAAGCACTAAATTGTATACCTGGTCTCTAGGCATGCTAATTGTAACATATGATTAGCTAGAGCCTGAGGTTTTACATAGAAACAAATAAAATACTTTGTATGGCAGGGGTTTGAATTTAGAAGCTGAGTTCTATAGCCTGCTGCAATAGTGAAAGTGCATTTGGAGTAGATATAGATTTAATTTAAATAATCAGAGTGATCCTTCTGGTTCAATATATATATATATATATATATATATATATATATATATATATATATTGAATTTTATTATGATATATATATATATATATATATATCATAAAATTCAAAACTGCAGATCATTATGCATAGAGAAATAATAGTAAATGTTTGTACTATCACTAAATTTAATGATCATAGTATAATGCAACAATATGATTAATCAAAACAAGTTAAGTGAGGATTCAAATGGTGGATCTGTGCCAATAAATAAAAAATTACTTTTTATGCTATCCAATATCTGAATACTGAAGGTGTTCTTTTGGTAATTTTTACAAAATTCAAAAAGAAAGTGTTGTTTGCCTAAAAAAGATACAATGTTTTGAGCTGTATAGAATGATGATCACACAGCAAAGGTGCTCAAGAGTAACTATTTTATTTCTTATCAAATAAAACTGAAATAGGCCATGAACCTCTTCAAACTCCATTTTACTTAGTTTTTTATGGATGTTTGACTAATGTGTGATTCCTATCCAACAACTTGCTTAGACTTTTATCAGAAGAGAATAAATGGTGAATATTTCTGTTGGGTCAGATATATTTGCATTTTTATTTATATGTTTATTCTTTTCCTGCATCATTACAGTAACATTTTAGTATTTGTAAACCATCATATTGCAGTAATCACTTGATTTTATATTTTAGGTAGTTTCTACCTTACAAAATAAATCTTTTTACAACATGAAAGTTAAGACAAATAATAAAAAGAATACTATTTTTAATATTCTACATTGCAGTAAATATAGACCACTTCTTTTATGTTGAGATATACCATATCTTTTATGTTAATTCTGAGTCATTCATAGTCTGAACAGTATTTAGAATAATGTATTTATCTCTATTACCTTTCTCTTTATTCATTATATGCAGACAGCTACAAGAAAAAAAATTTGTGGGATTTCTTAAAAAAATAAAGATATCAATTATGCAATTTTTTATGTTTTAGATTAATGAATTGTCATATTATATGTCATTTTATTAGAAATTTTATAAGAAATGTAATGAACCTATTTAAGTTTTTTTTTTTTAAATTGTTTATTAAATTGTAAAAATTTTGCAAAAATATAAAAATAATAAAAACATTTAACCTTTTTTTCTAAACTCTCTGACTTTAGTTATAATGGGCTTTAACTCACTCTCAAACCATGAATTTTTCATTATTTTGCCATTTTTACACTTATTTTATCAAGAAAAATATACTATATAATGTTGGTCCCTTAAAAACTATTTTAAAAACTATTTTATTTAAATTTATAGTTATAACAATGACATAAGGCCTGCTTTTTAAGGCATTTTTGACAGATCTAAGTTCTTTTTTTTATTTTCAAAATGAAAATATATGTCTTAGAGTATTTTTGTACATATTTATTCTTTTCATAAAATACATATGAAAATATAATTATTTTAGAAGAATAGTTCAGATTTTAGTAAAAATTATTTACTTTTACCCAAAAGTAAATTGAGAAAGAAATCAATGTTGTGAGCTACATTTTGTAATAGGTATTGAAAAGTATATTTTATGTTGTTCACTATAGATTATTTGTTTGTAATGTGATTGCCGGGTGAGGCCACTTTACAGTGCTAATTACATGTAAAAACAATAAAATATAAAACCGGTCCAACACTTATTAAAAACAATCACTTACGATGTTTTAAATATAATTTGACTAAAATAATTCTTCTTTTAATTATATATAAATATTTTACAAAAAAATATGTTACATTATTATATAATTTCATTAAAATAAATTTGTTTTCTTTTTTTTTATAATGAAACAAAGATGGTGTTTTCAATTTATTATTATATTATTCTATAAAAAATACAAGCACACATTTACTTATTTCACAATTTTGTTCAAATACAAACAAGAAAAACAATAAATATTTTGGTAGTCTTTTGATTGCCGCTTTTTTTTTTTATATTTAATTTTGACAAACGAAAGTAGACTACAATTAATAAAAAGAAAAAGTCCTTTTTTTGAAAACAATTTTTGATCACTTGTTTTTGTTTATATATATTAATTAACAGCAATCCTACCAGGTTTCCAATATTTTTTGTTGAAAAAAAAATTTTTTTTTTCAAATTCATAAAAACAATAACAAATTACTTCCCCCCACCCCACCCCCCAAATCAAATTTTGTAGAACAACATGCAAAACCAATAATGTATTTTTTTTTAAATACGATGTTGAGCACCTTTTCTTTTTTCTTTTTTACATACAGTAACGTTAATAACCAAAAAAACAATTTCTTTTTTTTAAAACACAATGTTGATCTTGCATTCTGGCTTCATTTACTTTGATTTGTTTTGGCATCATACAAAAACAACACACTATATTGGCATAGGCTGGTTTGTTTAGCCATTTCCACTTGTCTTGTATATTGACTTGCGAAAATGTGATTTTACACGTTATGTTTTGGAAATCATGTTAGGACCTATTCTTTTCCACTGTTTAAAACACTTAAATTTGTGGAGGGAAGGATTTTGACTGTCTTTAAATTATTAATAATTTACATGACATCATTTACATACAAATGAAAAAAAAAGTATTCTATATTTAAAAAGTTAGATACACTTGAAATATAAACACCATAACAGCATACAATAGACAATATTCAATTGTGCAAAATACCCTACACTATCGCAAAACCCACTACTGTAGAATGCTGTACAGCAGCATAAATAGGCAATATAATGAAAGCATTGTATTACCTGTATAATATGGCATAATACAACAGTATTTTATTACTCGTAATTGATGGCTGCAGAAATGGCATTTTAATGTGTTTTTACATATAATTAGTGCCGTAAAGTGGCCAAGCCCAGCTATCACATTACAACCGATTATTTTTATCAATTATAAATAGAAATTTATTTTTGAAAAAACTTTCATTTACTTTACTAATGTAACAAATTATTAACTTGCTTTTTACAATTTAAACTAAAACAAGTATAATTTTAAAAGACAAATATAGTTTTATTGCTGATTTTGTAATTGACTGATCAAAAGTGCAGACCTTTAATTCACTTGGCCAATATGAATATTTGCGATTAAGGGACATGGAAAAGATTAAATCTTATTATTTTTTAAATTTTGAATGAATAATGATCACATTTTTCAGCTTTATTACATTCCTTGATAATTTTCTTTTCTGATAACATAAACTATATGATTTTTTTTCATAATGTTAACTGAAATTAGCTTAAAAATTGTGTCTTATATCAATTCATCAAAACTCCAATATGGACACAATTTCCTTGAAACAATAAAACAAACTGTTTGAAATTCCAAGTTAAGTCAGTGTTGCAGGATCCTGCATCTTCATTGGTTAATTTTAAATATTCAGTCATAATCGGGTGTTCACATATATTTGAGCTATTTACTTTATCATCATTAGTTTTCCAAAGTTTGAGATTTTTATATTGTGCACATGGTTGAGTAAATTTAGCTATTTTGAGAACCAAGAACATTTTTTTATTATCTGGAAGATTTCAGTTTGTTGCACATTAATTGAAAAGTGTCTTCTTTTTACTATCAGCATGATAAATGAAAAAGATGAAAGAAATAAGAGAATTAATTTGTGCTGCATGCTATTTATGTTCATGTTTTTTAAAGAATTTTTAATCTCATATTTAAAAACAGACTTTTTGTGGAATATTTTTTTATTTTTAAGCAAATTAAAATTTTGAGACAAAGAAATAAAATGTATAACAAATCTTAATTACATTTACTTACCAAAGATTCAAATCTCAAATTATGGACAAGGCAGGCAAATATGCTATTTAGTAAGATTTCTTTTCTTTTTAACTTATAATTGGTTTAGTCACTGTTAGATATAAGACATTTATTTATTTATCAATTTCTTTCTATTTAATTTTTTTTTTTTCATTTTGTTTAAATTTTTATATTCATAACTGAAATGCTATAGATAGTTGTCGATTTTTTATTTATGCTCATAGTATATCTTGTTTCATAATAAAACTTGTATTAATTTTCTTTTTCTCTTTCTCTCTTTCTATCTTTTGTCACTATTTTTATGTGTATATGTGTTTAAATATAAACGTATATGTATAATAAATAAAATTTTAATATTGATAAGTTAATTTTATTATTATTAATTAAGAAATTTTATTCACCTCTTGTTTATATAGATTGAAATAGATTCTTTTTAAGTGTATTTAATCGGTTGGCAGTAGAAAAATTAATTTAAGGTTCAAATATTAAATTTCATGTGAATAAAATATTACGGCCAAGTAAGCATAACATAATAGATTACACTGATATAGATACAGATAGCTTAGTTATAAGAAATTGTATTTGGATTTAAAAGTAATATTCTAATATTATTTTTAAAAAGTATTTTTATTATATAAGTTTAATCTTTTATTGAAATAAAAATATTTATTTAAACAAAGTTTTTAATTATCAAATTCCAAGAAAAATAAAAAATACTATAGAAAATAAAGTCAGATATGAAACGTCTTATTTTCTGAAATAAAGGTAATCAATACTGATTCATCTTCGTCCCCCAAAGAATTCAGGCAAAAAAGCTATTAGCAGTTCCACTTAGAAATAGTAATGTTAATTATTATTGTCTAGTAACATCATTTTTGAATTTTTTTTTAAATTATTGCACAGATATATTTATTTATTGTTACTATCTATATCTTAAACATCAGTGAAAATATTTTTAAAAACATCCTATTCTATATTTTAAAAAATGAATAAATACCCCCCCCCCCATTAAGTAAATTTATATTCATGTTGATAATATGTAAAAATAAATAAGTTTTTTTTTCTTCTAAATTAATTAGTTTTATATTCATGTTGATAAAATGTATTTTTTTTTTCTAAATAAAGTAGTTTTAGGTTTGTGTTGACAATATTTGATATCAAAGTTTTTTCTTTTACTTTTTCAGATAATTTATAATAGTATATTTATATCAATGATTTATAATGTTTAAATCCTTGATAAAAATGGTTGAAAAAATGGAAAAGAAAAATTTGATATTTAATATTATTATATTTGATTTTTTTTGATTTATTGAGGGGGAAATTAATATTTTTAAAGAAAATAATGATTGAAACATTATTTTTGATATTATTTCATTTAATAACATTTGTTTATAATAAAAATTAAAAAGTCTACTTTTAATTAAAATTTAGTTATAATAAATTTATTATATTGTAAATGGTCCGATCTATACATTCACAAAACAAAACCCAGACTCCAGGGTAAAATACATTAAAGCCGATCGAAATGGGATGGTTTGATCCCAGGTCTGACCAAACTTCAACCTAGTTACCAATGCTCTGTGGCTTAACTCCATGTGATGGACATTTCTGAGATTACACATGGGTCTTAATTTAATCTGTGAGACAGCTTCAAACAGGGAAAGACATGAGACCGAAAAATTAACTAATCAATGACTAATTGGAGAGTGAAATGAACTGATAACACACTAACTTCAAGAGCAAAATTAACACTTAAAACTAAAATTGAATTATAATTCATATAAAAATATTAAAGATAATAAATGGATTGGAATTGAAAGTGGGATTGAGCGAATGATATGGAAATGAATTAAATTCAAATAGATTTATTAATTAATAAGTCAAACAACAAATAAAAAGAAAACAATAATTATACAATAAAAATTACATGGAATCAAATTCATGCAGGCATTACACAGTGAGATGATATTGAATTAAGTTATAGCTTATCTCATCATGATATATTTAAATATAGATATTGTGCCAGTCGGATTTGTATGTTCATGTAACAAGATCTAGCATTTAGGCAAAAGTACCTCGAATCCAATCGTGCACAAGATACATAGGTCACGAACACTCATGAACTTTGCCCTATTTACCTATTTCCCAGATCTATAACATTATGAGCAACAATCCCGATGACATCGATTAATTTACTTCTCACCCACCGGCATCGATCATCAGAGACACAAAAAGACTCTAGGCTAAATTTATGATAGATTAACTTAATAACTAGTTATATTTTATGAGCAATAAAGGCTCATGACCTAGCATATTAATTATGTATAAAGCGGAGATTATCTAGTCATATTTAGCATAAGTAAAAACTTAATATATTATCTTAACTAAAAGAAAGCAATGGTTCGAGTTTGATATATATATATTTAAGATTTATTAATAACAAAAATTATGTTGGGTTATTTAGCTGATGTGAGCCTCGGAAGGATTATATATGTGTTTGATTCGTATTTAACAATAACATTATAATTTGCGGCAATGCCAATAATATATATATGTGTGATTAAATGAATTAGCGCTATTAGAATTCATTGTTGGAATACTATTACACCCCGAGAGATGAAGAGCATTTACTTAATTTAAACAACAATAATTTTACAAGCAGATATTACATTTGGTTACATTCAATGTTATTATTAATTTGGATTATAGATAATTAATGCGCGAAATGGATAATGAATAATTATATAAACAATACTAAATCTATCGCATTAATACTTATATTAAACTAATGGAAATATGTCCGTTTAAAGAAATCATTTCATTACGGCTTATGAATACTTCTGGGTGACTAATAAGACCCTGAAAGGTGGTGTGTGCATGGCGACTGATTGGGTTGGTCCAATTATGGATCCTGGAGTGTACTTCATGAATTCTAAGAACGAAGTTGACCGATTTCTTCTGCAACATAGGCAGATGAAGGGCGGCCGGCTATGTCATTATCGGTTTGGTTTTTTCAGAGTGATCCCCATATAAAGCATACTCATAAGACCGTGGATGTCCCCCAGGTGGTTTTACAGCCTGGTTTAAGGACAGTGAGAATGACGATGGGGCTCGACTGTGCGATGACCTCCATATGAGAGAGAAGCACAAACATATATAAAATGAAATGGCCTTTATGCATGAAACACTTAATAATATAATATAAATATAATTCTAAAGATTATCAAAACAGATTTATTGCCAATAAATTATGAAATATTCGGCGTACTGATATGGCTTCATTAAGCAAACATGGATAATAATTATAATTAAATATAAAACTATGCTCTTAAGATCCCTCTCCCCCTTACATTATGTTATTTAATATTATTCATTACTTCTTACACATTTAATAAATCTCAATTTTGGTTAATCAATGCCCTTGTGAAAATATATAAATTATTACAAAATAAGTGGGTGGTGGTAATGGCTAAGATGGGTTTTACATATATAATATAATTTAAGAATAAAAGATAGCGCATTATTTATGAAGGAGAATGTGAAAAACAGATGTCAAATCTGTTTTTCTACAGTAAACATGAAAAATATAATTAGTTTATTTATCTAAAATTGTGAGCACCTGGGCAAGTCGAATAAGACTTGTTTTGATCAAATTTGATCAAATTATAAATTATTTACCCAGTAAATGATGGGTAGGGAAACGAAAATGAATTATATGCTGGCAATTTTACAATACCATTTACATTTATTTTAAATAAATGTAAATGAAAATTATTTGCCACTTGGAATTAAAAGAAAAGGAAAAACATTTTATAGGAGGCTTAATATAGATTGGTTATATAGAGTTATACGAATACATATTTGAAGACAATTAAAATAGGTGATTAAAATATAAATATTACAGAGAAGGCAGGATTTAATAATTATAAGCGGTCAAAGTTCTTTTACCTTGCTTATTTGGAAGAACGATTTCATTAGGAGTCAGTCCATTGATATTGTTTCACTAGATCTAGGGTAGCATTATTAATTTGAGAGATAGCATTTCACTTTCACTGGAGAAATATACATAAATTTTAGTAGTATGGGATGCAGAACTTCGTTCATGGAAACAGCATATTAGAATGGAGGGACAAGGCGAAATTTCCTACTCATGACACATTGAGTGAAAATTAAAACTGGCATGGAATATGTATAGGAACTTAGTTATTTAATGGTCTCCTCCCATTGTGGATTCAAATCCAGCAGTATATATACTTTTATTTTGAAGCTGTAACTTAGCAACTACTGCTAGACCTGAGGTGGTTTAAGCACTTAAGTTTCATCTGGAATAGTTTGACCGGATACTCATATCTAGTAAGATGTTTGAAACAATGCAAGTTTGTTATCAGTTTCTCAAACGATTGTTTTAAAATATATCTTATGATTTTAAAACAAGCTAGCATGGACAATTTCCACTAATGGGTTTATTTTATTACCAATTTGTAATCTTTTACTTTAATCTAAGGGGTCTTCCAGGTAATTGTTTTTCGAGTGACTTCTTAACAAGATTGCATCATTTCTGGCTCCAAAATTATATATGAAAAATAAGTTTCATATATAATACCTTATATATATATATATATATATATATATATATATAACTATTAATTTATTCGCAATCTCCTATACTGAAATATATAGATATTTATTATTTACGCCCGTATATACATGAGAATATTATTATGAAATAAAATATTTTTAAATTAAAATACATGTGTTTACATTATTTATGTTTATAATACTAACCAAAAGAAATATACATATTATTAACTATGTATATACGTGCATAAAGGTGGGTTTGAATACAGTTAGATGGTAGGAGATTGGATGTGGGCTGTGAAGCAGGATCTGAGCATCAGATCTGCTTCATTTTCCTGAACTTACTGAATAAAATGAAAAAATGTTCAAAAAAAAGAAAAAAAAGCTTTTACTTGATGTCCAGGTAACTAAAGAACAACTTTGGATTGGTGATGTATTTAAAAGGAATTTTATGACTTTCATTTATGATAGAATAACTCTCTCCTATATTAGAAATTTTATGACTTTTATTTATGATAGAATACCCTCTCTGCTATATTAGAAATTTATGACTTTCATTTATGATAGAATAGCTCTCTGCTATGTTAGAAATTTTATGACTTATTTTATGATAAAATACTCTCTCTGCTATATTACTAGAAAAATTTTTCACTGTCTTCAAAAATAACTGAATACAATAAGATAATAATACAAAAAACTATGATATAATATATATAAATTATTAAAGTCTTAAATCATTTATCATTGCATATCCATGTCATCATGTTCTATTTGTCCAGCTCAGACTTTTTAGTTTCTCCCTCTATCCAGTGGTATGTATGGCTTTAATTGTCATGCGTTATAAGTCCCCTTGATCGCATTTCCTCCTTTCAGTAAGAACGCATTATCTCCAAATTCCCTTTCAATGCAATAAGGTCCCTGATATAACGGAAAGAACTTTTTGTATTTCTTTATTGTGGGGTTGCTGGATTTGGGGTTCAATAACCAAACCTCATCTCCTTCCCAAAATTTGTGACATGAAGGGAATCCTATTCATCCCCGCATTTGGGTCATATGTGCCAAACATTGCCTTGCACTGTGCCAAACATTGCCTTGCCCTCTCCTGATCCCGCAATGGGTTGATGTTGGTATCATCATGTGGTAAAGGTACCTTAAAGAATTTTGGACATGGTTCCACATAATGTAGTCGCCTTGGTGTAAATCCGGTTGACTCATTTATCGTATGATTGATGTAGCCAACCACTTCTTTGGTTTTGTCTATTCAACGTTGGTGGTTAGTCATAAGGTGCATATGGAACAGTCTATTGATTTCCCACATGACTCGCTCACACAGGTTGGATTGCGGGTTCCTTATGGATGTGAGTCGGTGCATCAGCTTTTGCTTGGAGATCCAAGTCTTCCATGTGTTTGAAGTGAATGCAGACCCATGGTCTGATAGTATGGTGCGGGGCTTCCCTACATTTTGGAATTGTATGACTTGGAGAACACGAATGACATTTTTGGAATCAGCAGTTTTTACGGGGTATGCTTGCACATATTTAGAAAATACGTCATATGTCACCAATAGGTATTGGAAACCTCAGAACTTTGGCAGGGGACCATAATGGTTAATGGCCAGTAACTCATTGGGAGCCATAGCTATCACTGGTTTGCTAGCCCCAGCATAGGATTGGTTTGGGAATTTACATTGGGCACAAATAGCACATCTCCTCAATGTGACTAGTATCTGGGCATACATGCCTAGCCAGTAAAATTGGCGCCATAATGCCTTTTCAATTTTCCTTGGTCCATAGTCTCCTAAGGCTTCACGTATGTGCATTATTAACTGGTCTTTTAACTGATTCGAAGTCAGTATTTTCCATGGGTTATCCTTACTCTTCGTGTTGATTTGCAAAACCCTGTCCATGATTCTGTATTGTGAGAGCCATCTATTGAGATGTTTGGCCCCATTATTGGTTTGGTTTTCGTTCAATTGGCGGATGATCACCTTATATTGTGGACTTAGATCTTGCCAGTATCGCAGGTTCTTTAATTTTGAGTCCATAGTGGTTCCTTTAGGCATGGTCATAATCTTTATAGTCTGATCTATTACTGCTGGGTTTTTTGGCTCCATAGATATGGGATGTCGATGTAATACATCCGCCACAACAATTTCTGGACCTGGGCAATATATCACCTTATATTGGAATTTCTGTAGAAAGAGGCTCCATCTTATTAATCGATCATTTGTCAAGAAACTCCTGTTCAAAAATTCCAAGCATTTATGATCCGTAACAATGATAACTTCGGACCCTAAAAGGAACTGTTTGAACTTTTGACATGCCCAGATGATTGCAAGGGCTTCTTGCTCTGTAGTGGTATAGTTGATCTCTGCATCCTTTAAAGTTTAGCTGCCGAAGTATAACACTCGATGTTGTATTTCTGGACTGACCTGAAACAGTACCGCTCCTAGACCTTTCTTGCTACTGTCTAGTTTGGACATAAAATGGGCGCTTAAAGTCAGGGTGATGGAGCATGACAGTTTGAAGGAACTTAGTTTTTATGTTTTCCATGTCCTGGTCATGCACATCTGTCCATTCCCACCTTTTATCTTTGTGGAGGAAGTCCACTAAATTCCTAGTTTCAGTAGAAAACCTGGGATAAATCCTATGATAAAAATTACACAGACCAAGAAAGGATTTGACCTGTTTTCTGGTTGTTGGTTTTGGGAATTTCTTGATTGCCTCAATTTTCTCTGGATGCACTTTAATCCCATGCTCATTTATGACATGGCCTAGGAAGGTGATTTCGATAACTGCCAGTTGGTTTTTCTCGAGGTTGATTGTGATATTTTCTTTGGCACACTCTTGGAAAAACCGAGTCAAGTACATCATGTGTTTGGTGAGATCTGAGAATGCGATAACAATATCGTCCACATAACAAACCATGTGCTTCTGCATATTTTCAGAGATGATTTTTTTAAGCACCGCATTAGCCCTGCTCCACTATTGATGAGTCTGAAAGGGACTCTTTTAAAGACAGTGTATTTCCTGTCCCATGGATCCAAACCATCTATCAGTAACTGGCTGTGATGTCCAAAGTGGAGAAAAAGGTTTTCCCTACAAGTTGGACAAAAATGTCTTGGATGGGAGGTGGGACATCCCTTTCAGGGATTGTCATACTATTAAGCCAGTGGGCATCAAGGCACAGTTGTAGGGTTCCATTTTTTTCTTAACTACTACCAGCAGGTTGTTGTATGATGAGGGGCTCCTTTCGATTATGTCCCATTCTATCATCTGGTGAATTTGTTGCTCAACCTCCTCCCGATATTGGAATGGGATAGGGTAAGCCGGTGGGCATCAAGGCACAGTTGTAGGGTTCCATTTTTTTCTTAACTACTACCAGCGGGTTGTTGTATGATGAGGGGCTCCTTTCGATTATGTCCCATTCTATCATCTGGTGAATTTGTTGCTCAACCTCCTCCCGATATTGGAATGGGATAGGGTAGATGTTGGATTGGCATATGACTCTTCTTTTACTTGTATGCAGTGGGTATATCCACGTATTTTCCCTGGGGTGTTGGAAAAGACTTTGATGTGGTTTGCCAATATTTTCCTTAGTGTTCATTGATCTTTTGGTTCTATCAATGCTGATTCCCTAACCTTGGTATTGATAATCCCTGGATTCGCAGGTTGGATGATGCAACTAATTGTCTCGGTCTTTGGTGATTCTGCTGCTTCAAATTTCGGGGGTTCATTCCCTAAGTGGCATATCTTTCCTGGATAATCAATGACCCCATTATGCTGAGTCAGAAAATCGGACCCCAATACTACATCATATAGTAGCCCTGGGACTACTAAGAAGGTATGGCTGAATCATTCCTCAGAAAATTTGATTTCTAGCCAGATTTGGTAATTTTTGCAGGTATGGCTGAATCGTTCCTCAGAAAATTTGATTTCTAGCCAGATTTGGTAATTTTTGCTCATGGTTTTCTTTCCATTTGCTAGGACCAAATAAATAGGGTGCATTGGTAGCTGCATACATGCTCCTTTATCTTCCTGCAACCAATCCATGATTTTGATGCCAGCGATACCTGGCTCCCAGTGTCCAATAAGGCATACATAACATGACCCTTCACATCCATTTTTAGGGTGGGGAATACACAGGCCTCTCTTGTTTTCGCAGACTTCTCTCCTTCATGTATGATCATTGTATGGGTATCCTGATGCTGGCTTGATGCATATCTATTTTTTTTCATTTTGCTCATATTGTCTACTTGGTCCACTTTATCATTGATTCCCCCTGCCTTCTTGATTGGTCGCAGATGATCATATCCATAGTCTATGGAGGTCAAGAATTGGATCATCTCCTCAACATCAGTGATTCTGCTAACTATCATCATGCTTTGCAGCCATGGTGGCATGTTAGATCAGATAATTTTGATAATGTGTGAATCTGAATATGGGAATGCTGTAAATGTTCGCATCTGAGCCACTTGACAGAGGAAAAATTGCGTATATGTGCCCCCATTTTCCGAATATTTTTCAGTGGTTAAGTTTTGAAGTGTCCTTTCCTGCCTCTCCTCACTCCAATAGTGTTTTAACAAGGCTGTCTCATATTCCCGAAAAGAGCTTGGCCTTTTTGTTAGAGATTGCCACCAGTTCCTGGTGGTCTGCTTTAGATGCTGGCTTGCTATTATTATCTAGCTCTCATGGTCTAGTGGATAGAAGGAGAAAAACTCTTTCAGACTGTTAATGTGCCCCATCGGATTTTCTTCCACTTCTCCCTGAAAGGTTTTTACTTGCACTAATTGTGCAAGGTTCGATACTTCGAGGTTATTTGCACTATGGTAACTCAATGTTATACATATATTTCTAACTCTGAATAGCTACAATACAGAAAAAAATACGATAGTTGGTCCTATGATTTTTCTATCCTATGGAATGATACACCTCCTCCCCCCATTCTCCACTCTTCCCTTACTCTACTCTCCCACTCCTGTATTTAATCTACATTTATTTAAATGATTATTGCTATCCTACCTTTTATTCCTTAATATTATTAATTATTTCTATATCTAGTTTTTACTGTGAAACATATATATCTATACTGATTATTATTTAGCTCTTTAATGCAAAGTATATCAAAAAAATTATTATAACTTCTACCTGGTCTTCTTTATTATGTCTTCTTTCGTTGTCTGTTTTTGGAGTTGTTCTTCAGCACCTGTAACATCTTAACAAAATGATTGATTAATGATTTGCATTGATACACTTGATACACATATTTTGAACCAAAAAAAAAAACTCTATATAACTTTTATTATGAATCATTGCTTTTAAACTTTTTATTCTAAATAACTCGATCACCTATTGGAAAATTTATAGTGGTATTGCTACCAGGCACCAGCCAAAGGGATAGGGCTATATGTTCTGGCCAGATGATCCACTATTGTTGAGTTGTATACTTTTCTAAGATCTATACTTAAATAGTTATACATTTACAGCTTTAACAGAAAAAAATTATTATGGCTTTAGCACATATTTATATATATATATATATAAGAGACTGAAAGTGTAACAAAACTGTCATTATTTTATTTCTTTCATTGATTTAAGACCGTTATATATGCATGAATATTATTAAAAACATTTCAAAAAAAATCTGCACATTTGCGAGTATTTAGAATCGTTATTTTATTATTTTTTAACAGTGAAATCATTTTAAAAGCTGTCACTTATTTAACTCTCTCAGACTTGGACATATAAATTTAAAATACTTATTTAATAGATCTATTAACAAGGGAAAAAATATTATATTTAACATCATTATTTAAAACATTTAAAAAAAAATTATTATATATTATCATTATTTAGCGCACACACTACTTTACTATCTTTTTATCTTTGAATGCGAAAGCCCCTTAAAAGCTGACACCAATTTAATTCCCTCAGACTTGGAACTATTATTATTTGAAACATTTATAAAAAATTTTATATAGAATATCATCATTTAAAGCATTTATGAAAAATTATATATTATTATTTAGCGCACATTTCAAAACTTGGGCATATTATATTTATTTATAAAATATTTATTAAAAACGGAAAAAATTATTATATATCTCAATATTATTATTCTATATCTCACACACTTCTTTGCTATCTTTTTATTTTAAATGTGAAAAAACCCCTTAAAAGCTATCACTATTTTATTACATTGTAAACTCGAAAATACTTTATTATTTAAAATCATTTATGGAAACTTTTATATATATAAATGCTACTATTTAAAACATACTTTTTATTTTATTATTATAACTGTGGAGGCCCCTTAGAACTACCACTATTTTATTTATGGGCATCCTACATGTAATTTGACGTTTATGATTAAGAAAAAAAAACATTATCCAACATCTTATTCACTTCTTTGAAAAAAAAAACACATTTTATTTTATAAAAATGAGAGCCTTTTAAAAGCTGTCACTCTTTTATATCACTGGAAACTTACTTGTATATGAAAACCATAAACATTATTTGGGAAATACTTCTTTATCTCTAATTAATATGAAAGTAAAAGCCCCTTAAAAGCTGTTACTTATTTTTACTTATTTTTTTAAAAACTCACAAGAATTATACATGTAATGAACATTTACAGACAAGGAATAAAACATTATATAACATCATCATTATTCAAATCACATACGTGAAAGAAAACAAAACAAAACTGCCACTATTTTATTTTATAGGTTCGTGAAAACGAAAAAACTTTTTAAACTTTTATGTGGGAAAAAAATAATGAGTATATGACATACTATTTACTTGAAACATATTTATATATATATACTGAGAGAAAATATTTATATTTATATTAACAATGACTCACAGGGAGTGTGTACCAATATTCAAAAAAATTTTTAAGCTGGGTGTCCGAAAAAAAAATTTTCAAAAAAAATTTTTTTTTTAAACATATGTTATATCTATCACTATATACTACTATCTCAGGTATATGGGTGTTTGTATTCAAAGCCCTATGTTGATGCACCAAACCCGGGGAAAAGAAAAAAAATCTGTGCCGGTTGGATTTGTATGTTTACGTAACAAGATATAGCATCTAGGCAAAAGTACCTCGAATTCAATCATGCGCAAGATACACAGGTCAGGAACACTCATGAAATCTGCCCTACTTGCCTATTTCCCAGATTATAACATTATGAGCAACAATCCCGATGACATCAATTAATTTACTTCTCACCCACTGGCATCGATCATCGGAGACACAAAAAGACTCTAGGCTAAACTTATGATAGATTAACTTAATAACTAGTTATATTTTATGAGCAATAAAGGCTCATGACCTAGCATATTAATTATGTATTGAGTGGAGATCATCTAGTCATATTTAGCATAAGTAATAACTTAATATATTATCTTAGCAATGGTTCGAGTTTGATATATATCTAAGATTTATTAATAACAAAAATTATGTCAGGTTATTTAGCTGACGTGAGCCTCGGAAGTATTATATATGTGTTTGATTCCTATTTAACAATAACATTATAATTTGCGGCTATGCCAATAATATATATATATGTGTGTGATTAAATAAATTAGCACTATTAGAATACATTGTTGGAATACTATTACACCCCCAGAGATGAAGAGCATTTACTTAATTTAAACAACAATAATTTTACAAGCAGAGATTACATTTGGTTACATTCAATGTTATTATGAATTTGGATTATAGATAATTAATGCACGTAAATGGATAATGAATAATTATATAAATGATACTAAATCTATCGCATTAATACTTATATTAAACTAATGGAAAAATGTCCATTTAAAGAAATCATTTCATTACGGCTTATGAATACTTTTGCTTGACTAATAAGACACTGAAAGGCGGTGCATGCATGGCGACTGATTGGGTTGGTCCAATTATGGATCCTGGAGTGTGCTTCATGAATTCTAAGAAGGAAGTTGACCGATTTCCTCTGCAACATAGGCAGGGTCGGTATTGAGATGAAGGGCGGCCGGCTATGTCATTATCGGGCTGGTTTTTCCAGAGCTATCCCCGTATAAAGCATGCTCGTAAGACCATGGATGTCCCCCAGGTGGTTTTTACAGCCTGGTTTAAGGTCAGTGAGAATGCCAATGGTGCTCGACTGTGCAATGACCTCCATATGAGAGAGAAGCACAAACATATATAAAATGAAATGGCCTTTATGCATGAAACGCTTAATAATATAATATAAATATAATTCTAAAGATTATCAAAACAGATTTATTGCCCATAAATTATGAAATATTTGGCGTAATGATATGGCTTTATTAAGCAAACATGGATAATAATTATACTTAAATATAAAACTAAGCTCTTAAGATCCCCCTCCCCCTTACATTATGTTACTTAATATTATTCATTACTTCTTACACATTTAATAAATCTCAATTTTGGTTAATCAATGCCCCTGTGAAAATATATAAATTATTACAAAATAAGTGGGTGGTGGTAATAGCTAAGATGGGTTTTACATATATAATATAATTTAAAAATAAAAGATAGTGCATTATTTAGGAAGGAGAATGTGAAAAACAGACGTCAAATCTGTTTTTCTACAGTAAACATGAAAAATATAATTAGTTTATTTATCTAAAATCGCGAGCACCTGGGTAAGTCGAATAAGACTTGTTTTGATCAAATTATAAATTATTTACCCAATAAATGATGGGTAGGGAAACGAAAATGAATTATATGCTGGCGATTTTAGAATACCATTGGCATTTATTTTAAAATATAAATACATAAATGTAAATGAAAATTATTTGCCACTTGGAATTAAAAGAAAAGAAAAAACATTTTATAGGACGCTTAATATAGATTAGTTATATAGAGTTATATGAATACATATTTGAAGACATTTAAAATAGGTGATTAAAATATAAATATTACAGAGAAGGCAGGATTTAATAATTATAAGCGGTCAAAGTTCTTTTACCTTGCTTATTTGGAAGAACGATTTCATTAGGAGTCAGTCCATCGGTATTGTTTCACTAGATCTAGGGTAGCATTATTAATTTGAGAGATAACATTTAACTTTCACTGGAAAAATATACATAACATTCAGTAGTATGGGATGCAGAGCTTCGTTCATGGGAACAGCATATTAGAATGGAGGGACAAGGTGAAATTTCCTACTCATGACACATTGAGTGAGAATTAAAACTGGCATGGAATATGTCTAGCAACTTAGTTATTTAATGGTCTCCTCCCCTTGTGGATTCAAATCCAGCAGTATATATACTTTTATTTTGAAGCTGTAACTTAGCAACTACTGCTGGACCTGAGGTGGTTTAAGCACTTAAGTTTCATCTGGAATAGTTTGACCGGATACTCTTATCTAGTAAGATAATGCAAGTTTGTTATCAGTTTCTCGAACGATTGTTCTAGCGTGGACAATTTCCACCAATGGGTTTATTTTATTATTACCAATTTGTAATCTTTTACTTTAATCTAAGGGGTCTTCCAGGTAATTGTTTTTCGAGTGACTTCTTAACAAGATTGCATCATTTCTGGCTACAAAATTATATATGAAAAAATAATAAGTTTCATATATAATACCTTATATATATAATATAACTATTAACTTATTCGCAATCTTCTACACTGAAATATATAGATATTTATTATTTATGCCCATATATGCATGAGAATATTATTATGAAATAAAATATTTTTAAATTAAAATACATGTGTTTACATTATTTATGTTTATAATACTAACCAAAAGAAATATATATTATTAGCTATGTATATACGTGCAATACGTGCATAAAGGCGGGTTTGAATACAGTTAGATGGTAGGAGATTGGATGTGGGTTGTGAAGCAGGATCTGAGCATCAGATCTCCTTCAGTATGTGTGTGCAATAAACAAATTATACCTATGCCAATTAATATGCTAAAATCCTATCTTTATATCATGGTTTGTTAAAGTACAAGTGAATATGCTAGCTTAAGACAGATTACTAATTACAATGCTATGACAGCTGCTGTTTATACATATTTTAAGATATGAGCATATAATTAAGTTCAAGGATGATGCATGTTTAGTCTAATAATCGAAGATTCGATTTCAGAATGGAAAGAACTTGTTACCTTAGATCTACATATATTTGGTATGGCACAGACTAAAATATTAAAAAACATGTTTGTGGTGTGGGTGGTTAGTCATTCATGGTATTTCACATCAAAATGCATGGTACCCTAGGATTGGATGGCTTTCTACTAATAAAACATGCAAAGTTCAAGTTCATGAACTCGGAAAGGCTTAATACAAAATGGGGTCTGTATCCTTGTGCTCTAGTTCTAATAAAATATAACCTTATCTGAATTAAGTATATCAGGATGGCCTCCACCATGAACTCATTAAAAGATGCAGCAAGACATATATACAAAATGTACTTTGTAAAAAAACACTCGCAACACATAAAGTTAAATACAAATATTAAATTATGTGCCTAAAACAAATATCTTCTATCTGCATAACTAACAGAACCCAGTTCTTAAAATAAGCATAATAATCATAATACTCTTAATAGGCTAAACCTATATTGTTGATCTAGTTTAATATTCTCAACCTGCATCATTAATCAGTTTTACAAAAGAGGAGAAAGTATATTTAGTGGGCAATTAATAATGCATTAATAAATATATCTTTATGCTATCTCTAAAGTTAATCTATTACTTTTGAGAAAACAGATTTCCAAAGTTATAATTTATAACTCTGATTATGCAAACCATAATAGATATTTATATAATATAAAAGTAAATCAAAATGATACTAATGAGCACATAGCGATCAGTTATTATTTCACCATGATATGACTTCAAAATAGTGTGCTAGCAAGCTAAATACACTTTATTAATATATATATATATATATATTAAACTGAAGATATTAATATATATATATATATATATTAAACTGAAGATATTAATTATCATATCCTCATTGAAAATTTATTGAAGGTTCTCATTCTTTTGAGATATTTGGCATATCATAACATATATAAAATAATTTTTAGAGAAATTAAATAGAACAAAAATATATAGGCATAACTTCAGTAATAATAAATTTAAATAAACAAATGGTTACAGTTGTTTTAATTTAGAATAGGCAAAAATTAAAGTTTACAGATGTAGTTTCAGACAAGGTTTATAAAAAGTTTATATATTACTTTAAATGAAATTTTAAAGAGTTAGATTTTGAGCATTCATTTTTACATTATAAACTAGCTTTAAATAGGTTAAGGTTCAAAGATTAAAAGTCTATTTTAGACCTCTGCAATGCTTGAGGGATTACCTAGCTTCTTGTAGCTTTTTTTTGGGCACATAAGACAGCAGGTGTAGTGGCACTCTGGATAGGCAACATAAGTTAGTTGTTATATTCCTGCAGCAGGCTGTTGGTATGAATGTCTAGAATGATACTAAACCAGTCAGCATGCAATATGTGAGTAGAGATCACCATCTCTCCTGGCAGGGAAAATAGAAAATCTTGCCCTCCTACTCCCATCATATCAAAATTACAACTGGTGTGTAGTCTGGTGACAATGCTTTTTGAAAATTATACAGAGTATTCTAATGTATAAAATATGGTTTATGTATATTATTGCAAGATTAGATGATAATTCTGACAACAAAATTATTTTCTGTGAGTGAATCCATTAGCATTTTTTGAAGATTTTATATTTTAATTTATTAAAATAATTTAAACCTTTGTTTTAATTTTGTAACAGGATGTTTGTGACAAAATTTGATCACTTCTAATCCCTCAAGAGCTAGCAATAGTTCCAGTCAAATAGATCTTGTTTAAAAGAAAATATATTTTGGAAAAATATTATTGTCAAAATTACAATTTTAGACTTCGATCTCACACTTTACTATCACAGGTGTGTGTGGTATAATTCTTGTTTATGTAATTATAATTTAAGATTAAGAAATGACTAAATAATATTGTGCTATATTTGTATCAAGATAATACATGGACAACACATATATACATGCAATTCTAATATTTAAAATGATAAATTGACTTGTTTAAAGGAACAAAATTTACAATTTAATATATATTATTTTAAATTAAAATGCCTGCTGTAATATAACTATATCCAAGATATTACAAACATTTATCCATATATATATATATTGTGCCCTTGTCTGTAGGTCATAATAAGGTAGAAAGGTCAATTACTAAAAAAATTTTAAATTTTAAGTTATATTTGTATGATATATAAATAATAATAGGATAATTAGATTTTATAGTACAATTTAAAGCTGAAAATACCTGGTATATAAAAATGTAATAGATTATTTTAAGAAAAAAACAGTTAAATAAAGCTTAATAATATCCTTGCTTATGGTTGTAAAAGCTGGCCATATAAAATAATACAGCTATAAGTAGTTTAAAAGTATATTAATAATTTGAGTATAATATTTTAAAACTAATAAATTAAATAAATGCTATATGTAGTATTATAATTGTATTTAATAATCAAAATTAATAGAGTATATTTTATTAATAAACGGTAGGATGGTGAGAATTATGTTTAGTTCTACAAGTTTTAATTATTTTCCAAATTTTTATAAAACATATCAGTTTTGGTAATTTAGACCGAGACGTAAATAAAAAATTATTTGATAAAGTTAGTAAACACGTGACTGTATATTATATACCTTCACACACACGCTTGTTAAAATAATAATAAAGTTTGTGAATTTGAAACTAAATATAATTGCCATCGATCATTAAAGTAAAAGTTAAAATATTAAATATTGTTTTAATAATTGTTTTAAAAGTTTAAATAATTTTATAAAACTATAATTGAATTTAAAAATACTAGTCTAAATAATATTTTGAGACATGACGTCATCAATTCTTTATTTTAAAAGTCTAATCTGTTATATAACTAAATGTGTAAATTTGTTCGTGCTAAAGAAGTCATTAACCAATCAACGGAGGTAAATTAGCAGACAAAATATAAGAATTATACGAAGCGGGGGGAGAAGTAATGTGTAAGTGAAAGAGAAAGTAACATATTTTTGTAGCTGATAACACCGTAGCTGGAAAAGTGATATAAATTTAAAATTTAGTATTTATTTTAAAAGTTCTTCTGTAACATATAATATATTTTGACTGTATCGACATGGATTGCTAATTTAAAAGTTATCTTACCAGGGAATTTTATTCAAGTTTAACCAAAAACCTACAGTAGAGATGGAAGTACAAGGAAAATTACCTAAAAATATTGCTGAAGGAAAAATATTTGGAAATTGTCTTAATACAGCTTTATTTATGCTCAACCAGAAACTTAGTATTATAACTCAGAGAAATATAATTGGGACGCTATATGAAAAATTTAAAAGAGAAGTTACGTGCCATCAGGAAAAAATTATGACGCACCAATTTTACAGGGTTACTTTAAAGTTATGTATTCTTCTCTATGGAAAGATTTAATATGCATTTTTATTATAAAGAAAATAATGATGAAGAAAGAATGTTTATCTTTTAAAGGAAAACATTATTAAAAATATAATACAAGAATTTTAAAGTAAAGAAAAAGTAAAGAATAATATGAAAGTGCTATTATATATTTTATAGAAGAGGAGCCGAAAACTTTATCTAATTAAAAATATTATAACGTATTCAATGGAGGAAATGCTTGATCTAGAAAAGATAAAATTAAATTACTTAATGAAAATGGATCCATGGAAACCGGAAATTTATTGAAGATTTAAATAAAGTACCTAGAAGATGCATCGGGAAAAAGTCGCGCGGGAAAATACTAGCAGACAATAGTAGAAGAGAATATCATAAATTAATAATCGTATACAATATTGTGAAAACCAAGGATTGTCATCTATGAATATTTATTAAACAGAGTAGTAATTGTTTTACTTAAGAGAATATGGAGACATTTTTTATTTACAGGATAAATTGATATCAAGAATTAAATATAGTGTTAAATATTATAAAACCAAGGATTGTCATCTATGAATATTTATTAAACAGAGTAGTAATTGTTTTACTTTAAAATAGAACATTAAGTGACTGAAGAAGAAATAAAATATTTTTTTTTAGCTTTAATATGAACGATTTTCAAGCAAGTTCGATAAAGAAGTACCGTAAATATAATTTAAATATTTTTACTGATTATATTTAAAATATAAAATGCTATGTGAGATTAGGGAAAACATATAAACATAAATTTAATAATAATGAGATTTAAATATAATAGCTTAATGGAATGATAGAAATATTGTTTTAAAAATAAAGTGTATGTATGGAAGTTTAATATCTACAAGAATTAATGGGATGGTGAAGTCTACAGAACACGATCGAGAAGATAAAGATCGTTTTGGTAATTTTGATATTTATTTATAATGCATAATGTATTTTTTTAGATCATCGATTGATTAAGAATGATGTGTGAAAGTTTAAATTCTATGTACGCATTTTATACAACATTAAAACATATTATGAGATAGGAGTAATTTTAAATATGCATGCAATAAGTTATTTAAAGTATAATTAATAATATAATTCGACAGAACAATTGTGTGATTCTTTTGAACTTTCATGTTGTAAAGTATTCAAATATTTTAAAATAGTTTGTATATGATAAATATACAAGAAAAGTAGTAAAAGATTTTCTTAAAGAACAGCGGTATAGTTTTGAAATAAGTGAATTTTATTATTGTTAGAAATGCAGATAGGAATTTGTCGATGTACTGTATAGAAAAATCTTGAGAAATAAGATCGGATAGTGACTTGGTAGTACTAGTGTAGAGGAAACCAAGATGGTGTTTTGTTAAGAAATAAGAAAAATAAAGTATTTGGATCATAGTTAGTTTGTGTGATTTCAGTATAGCTAACTAAGCCCTATCACTGAACACATATATTTTGGACAGTGTTTTTTGCGTATCTTTTAAACTTTTGATGTTATATAAAGCTGAAGAAATAGCTTTAGCATCACTCCTATAATAGAGGTGGGTAGACAGAATTCACTGTGCCATTATTGTCAAGGTTTATGACGGATAATATTCTAGTTATATTTTGATCCTGTACATCTATTTTCGCTATCCTTGTTTCGTGAATCTGCATCGTCAGAAAGATATTTTCACAGAAATAATGAATAAAATAGAACTGAAGATATGTTATCATTCAAGTAAGAATAGTTTATTTACTGGAATGTGTTAGAATTGTGTAACTTTGAAAGTGAAAGTACAAAATATCATAAAGAGAGAAAGAATCATATGATACAGTTTCAAATCAATTCGGAAATGAATATAAGATTTTTAAAAGAGAAATCTAAACAAAGTTTTTTATAAAAGTGATAATAAAATTTTAATGTTTTAAATAATTTTTAGAAAATAAATATTGCATATTTAATAAGAAATAATTCAATAATGTGTAATAGACATATATTTGTGCATGGGGTGTTAATAGTTGTAATTACCATCCGAAATAAGGCTTGAATGAGTATATTAGATTAATAAACATCGGATAATGAACAATCAAACCTAATACCGAATGTAGAAGAATGTTTGAAGTAGTAGGATTCCATACAACCAATATAAAACTAGAATTTTATTATTTTTGTAGAATGTTTACTATGAATGTAAAATTTGTAAAAATATAAATTTAATAATAATAGTAGGGATATAAAGTGTTAATAATAATTATATGATAAATACATTTTGTAACAAGCTAAATTATAATCAGAAATCCAATAATAATAATACTGTATTTTCTTAAGCATTTAAAAGATAAGAGTTAACTAGAAAAAATAAGTAGAAGTTTGATTTCATTTTTATAAACTAGTAAAATGGTTTTATGATAGGAGAGTAAGGATATCCATGTACATAATGTAAAATATTGTTATTTGTTTATGTTATTAATAAACTTTGTTATAAATTTATTTTAAAGCTTTGTGTCTTCGTTGTTATTTCTCCACATGGACGCATGATATCACAATACACTTATAATTGCAACAGACATATAGTTGTTTGCACAAAGGGTAAACATAAAAGTGTTAAAAATAATTTTGAAAATTTATTTGTATGATAAAATTAAAAGATCATAATTATATCATTTATTGGTCATAAGTTGGTTGCCACAATATTACATCAAAATATATGCCATTGTTGCCACACGTATTCTATTGTCAGATTATTAAAATACTGCCACGTACGTAATTATTTATTTCATTCAGGAAGTAATAAGATTATATTATACTATTGTTATTATTATTGTTAGTAACTGCGTAGTGAATTTATGACATAAAATTCCCTTTTCATAGTTTACTACCGTAATTTAAAATCAGTTAGAATACAATTTATGAACCTGAGATTTGATTTTATTTTATTTATTCTATTTATTTACTTAATTTTATTTAATTGAGCTAGATTCTTATTACAAAGAATATTAAGACATGATTATTATTTAGTCGTAGTGAAAAGAGCTTAGAAAGTCGTAAGAATACTATAAGTTAGTTATTTAGTATAGTAAAAGGGGGAATAGTATTCTTATGCCATTGAGATAGTATCATGTGGATAATATCTCAATGTAGTCTATCTCGTTCCCCGTATCGTCACTCCATGTCTCATGAAAATAATAAATATTTGTTAATTCATTTTTAAAAAATATAACTGTCTTTGTATTTTAAAAAAATTAGAGCTAGTAATCATTTTAACTAATGCTGGATATTTCATGTATTTATTTGTTAAACTGAGCAAGAACCCGTAAATATTATAAACAGTATGATAAATAAAATTTTGGGAGAGGACGAGAACGGAGGAAGAGGTTAGAATATATATATATGCAGTGACACATGTATAACTGTGTTAGCATCTTTATATATGTACTCATGAAGGGTTTAAAGCTAGCACAGATAGAGCTATGGAGAAAAATAGGTGAAATGTATACAAGGATAGAAATATACTGTTTCAATATTCATTAACTTTATACTATATAACTTACTATACATTATCTTTAAGATATATTATAGTATTATTAAATAATATTTATATACATCCAATATTGTATCCATTCTTTAATATATTTTACAAAATATTATTTATAATATACAAATAAGTTTAATTATTTATGGATTTAAAAATAATATTAGATTTCTTTTAAAATATAACAATACAATTGTATATAATAATACTTAATATTATATCTGATTTTTTTTAATATTAATATATTGTTCAAAACAGTAATTTCTATGAATTATAAGTTCTAAATATGTTATGTTATTATTGCATTTCTGGTAAATTTATCTTATTGGATTTCAATATACTAAATTATCTTTGGTAAAAAAACAATTTATATTTTAGGGTATTTTTTATATATAAATCTTAAAAGCAGATAATAAAAAAGAGCTAAAATATTCTATTTTAAAAAGACAAACAAAAATTGGGCTTACATTAGTAATTAAATATTAGTATCTATAAAAAACATTAATTAATTAGTATTTTTGTACAATAATAACTATATATTTCATAAAAACTCATTTAATTAATGAACTACTTTGATATTACTAGCGTGATTATTGCTAGAAAAATTTTTATTTTAAGCAAAAGAAGAGAAGTTCCTTGCAACTGAAAAAGCATTATGTAAATATATAATAATTTTATATTTAAATAACCTTTGGAATAAATTTTAAATACTAAACAATTACCAAATGTTAACTTAAAGTGTTTAGTTTTTAGAACTAAATCAACCATGTATACAAAAAGTAGAATGTTCTAGAAAAAGGCAAATAATTAAATTGATACATATATTTTTAGATACGCAAGTACATAAGTTATATATTTTAAAATTCTAAAAATATCATTCAATATTAAAGATATATGACATTGCTATGTAAAATTGTCTAGTAATTTTAAATTATATTTTGTCATGTTTTTGAAAAAAAATTAAAATGAAAGAATATAACTGATAGTAATTATTATTAAAACTATTTTTTGTGTGTGCTAGAGAAAAAGAGATGTTGAAAAAGAGGGAGACCAGAAAGAGAAAAGAAATGTCTTGAAACAGTATTATTTTATGAATGTTTTCTTGACAACACTCAGAAATTGTAAATAATATGAATATAATCTTAGTACTATAAGTGTATTAAAATTTGAATTCAAATCTGACTGATTTATATGTTTGACTTAGGTGGTTGTAAAGAAATTGCAAATATTCTTTGTTAATGTATTATAATTAATTTATTGATAATTCATTAATAATTCATTAAGCCCACTAATAAAACTATTGCAAAGTAAGTTTAAAAAATTCTATATTTAATAAATTCTAATTTAAGATTTTAAATTATCATTTACAATTAAATAATTAAATTATATTATTTTAAAAGTCAATAATAATTGTATAATGTACTTGCTTTTAAGGAGGAAATAAATACTTTAATAGTTGTGAACAAAAGTTAGTACTGTATATTAAAATTTAGATTGTAGCAAATATTTATACATAATTCAAATTGAAACAGGCAAAACAATCTCAGTTAAGTAGAGATAAAAAGATGGCTGCTGGAGAGTTGCATTAGATCCTAAGATCTAGGTGCAGTGCTCCCAGATCCAAGGCTCCTCACTGACAAAGGCCACAAGTCAGAAACTAGTCTGGGGATATTGGATAAATAGCCACTAGATGGGGATTTTATGCACAAGCTTTCTGGCATTCATTGATTACTCTGGCTTGCAGAGAATGGCAATATGTATAAAGAGTTTTGCCTGTTTTAATAATAGTTATATGCAAGCATAAGAAATGGTGATCATGTGATGTTTATTGGCTTATAATTCAAACTTATAAAAAAATTTATATATTCAATTACATTTTATTATTTTTCTTAAAGTATCTTTAAATTAATATTTTTGCATATACTGGAAAGTCTGTTTAATTAACATTAAATCCAATTAATATTATTTGTTCATTCCATTCAGAAGAAAGCTATTACCAGTCCAAATAAAATATATTCAAATAAGCAGTTTCAGTTTTTTTTGATATTGTTCAGCTATATATATATATATATATATATATATATAATTTTTTGATATTGTTATATATATATATATATATATATATATATATATAATGAGTCATATATTATTCATTGTAGGTTGCATATAAACACCAAAATGCAAGAAAATGGAATAATATCTACACATGCACACTCATGTAGTGAAATAGACTAAAATAAAGTTGTAGATATATGTGGTATATTATATAATTAAAATACTCTAAAATGTTCTTTATAAAATTTAATGATTTATGGCCATTTATGGGAAAACAGTAATGTTGTGTGATTTTAAAGAGATTTAAATATTATTGTTTATTGCTACTCAAGATGGCATAAACTGCTGTAAGGTGGCAATAGCTAATAGTCAGTAATTTATTTTATATAGGCATGTTGAATTTGGAGAGTATATTGATTATTATGTTTTTGTATGATTTTATATATATATTGCAACCAGTTGGCAACATAGCTGAATTAGAAATAATAGTAATTAGCAGCATGTTCCTTGGGTTTAGTATAGAATTATTTAAGTAATGAAGGAAATAATATTTAATTTCCCCATGCATGTTTTTTTAGAATAGATCTTCAATGGGTTAAATATTTTATTTTATTTTCCAAATGTTAGTAGAAATATTCTCGAAATTTTTTTTAAATAGTTGTCAAATATTTTTCTTTAATTATGATATGCATATTTTAATATGTATTGTAGATTTTAATAGTTAGTAGAAGAGACAAAAAGTATTAAATCATAAATATTTTCTTTTGTTCTCTCTCTTCAATAAATTTATTTAATTACCAATTTTTTTATTTTTTTTTTTTAAAAATGCACTAAGAAAAATATTTTTTTCTTTTTTTGTAAATTATTTAATAGATATTAATTTTAATCTTAAAAGAGACATAGTTTTTATGTTTAAGAGTATTTTTTTAAAAAAAAAATAGGATTTTAATGTGTTAGTAAATTTTATTTTTAATTATAGTTGTTTTTTTCCTTTATCTCTCTTCAATGACAAAAAATAAAATCAGTGCAATTAACTAATTATCTTGTTTTTTTGCAAGAAGTTTTGTTAAATTAAAAAGGAATGCCATGAAATTGTATGATGTTAATTTTTGACTTGTTTTTCAATATCTATGATTAAAGAGAAAAATGGCTGAACAATTGTATTTATAAAAAATTATCTAATTGTTTGTTGTAATTAATAATTTGTTAAGTGCATACTCATTATGTAAGTAATATATATTAAGGCTATAACCTTAACACTATGCACTTAGATGCAATTGTAGGGACCTCTACAAATCTTAACACAAGATTAACAACTTTAAAAGACAAGAGCTCTTATCTTTTAGTTGTTTATCTTGTGATAAGATTTGTAGAGGTCCCTACAGTTGCATCTAGGTGCATAGTCTTAAGGTTATAGCCTTAATATATATTACTAATTGTTTGTTATAAAAAATATGTAAAAGACAGATTGTGATTGACTTGTAATCAAAATGGTTCTAGAAAAAAATAATGGGGTGTGAATAGGTCAGAAGACCCAAGGGTCTCATAAGAAGAATTATTTCTAACTTAGCTGCTGAACAGAGAGCATTTAAGTTGTAATGAAGTTGCTAAAAAAGCAATAGAAGAAATTATTCCTAACTTAGATGTTGAAGAGAGAACAATCAAGTCTTAATCCAGCTGCTAAAGAAGAAAGAAACAGAAGTTTTAACTAAGCTATTGCATAGTACAACTGAAGTTTTAAACAAGCTTTTAGTATTCTAAGAATGTAACCATTCATATAATGAAAACAAACTGTTAAATTCAGCTAAAAGATAGACATCATCTTCCTTCATGTAATCAATCTTCACTGGATTAAAAATGTAGAAAAGATGTTATCTTCTGAAGTAATCTGCAACTTGGTCCTCAACCAAGAGCATAAGTCTCTGTGTCAGTCTTGTCTGGAATTTTTAATGGAAAAAAATAGATGAAATTTGCTGTTTCTAACCTGAAATTACCACAAACCAAAAAAGAATAAATTAACTATATACATATCTAGAAGTCTTCAATAAGACACTCAATTGGAAAAAACTGGAAAATGTAACTGGAAAGAACTGCACAGAAAATGAAACCATGGCTAAATGTATTTCTAGTATGTGTGAACACTAAATTTTTATGTACAGCAAAAAAAATGTTTTTTTTTGTTGTTTTTTGTAAGAATTGATCATTTCAAATATTGTTTTCATGTTGTAAAGCATTTTTTTAAATCCAGTCAGTTTTCTCATCAAAACTATAAAATAGCTTTTAGAAAATTTAATTTTGTAAATTTAATTTTTTTTAAATATGTTTTTTTTTCTTTTCATTCATTTTACCTCCTAAAAATTTAACAAAAGATTAATTAAGCTAAATCAAAGATTGATATCTTTGATTTTTCCAACTTTTATTTTAAAGAAATGACTTAATTAATTAAAAGTTAATTTATAAATAGAAATCAACTGATTGATTATAATTTTTATGAAAATATATTTTTTGATGCAATGAATGTTTAAAATTTCATACTATCATATCATTTTTCTGTTTAGTGTTAATTAATTATTCATTAAATAATTGTTTTAAAAATATTTTTTAATCTTAATTTCTTTATTTTTTCAAATTTCTGTATAATAAATTGCAGTTTATGTGACTTGATTTCATGACAGCTTAATGTTCTACAATTTTTTGAAATGACTACAATAAACATATTTACTTATAATGGGGTAAACTTAGACCCTATTTGAAGAGATTTACAATAAACCTGTTTTATTTATTTATTTATCTCTTGCTTATAGTAATAATTTACAGAATTTTTGTTCATGAGCTAGATTTGTGCACAACAGTTAGTTATGGAGTAGGGGATTATCTGTAGTGTTGTGGACATCCAGATAATGATGATCCTGGTTAGCGCAAAATAGACATCCTTTAAATCCATGCACATTTAGGTTTTATTATTTCTTTAAAAATTTAGTTTACAGTTGACCAGTACATTAATGATACTAAGTGACCAGGGCATTGATGATGACCAGCATGATTCTGTAACCCAGCATTATTGCTTAATTGTTATATTCTTATGAATTAGCATCTGAGTCTGTAAATCCACATAATTATTGTTTGTATTCCCAACCTGAATTTGGCAGTGATTAAATAATTAGCAGAAAGAAGTTTGCTATTAACTCAGAGGAGACCTTTTGATTCCTCTTGGAGGCCTTAAAGAAACCGAGCAGTGCAAATTCCTAATGTCCACTCCATACGTTCTTGTCATTGCAGCTGTTATTATTATGTGATTATTTATATAGTATACAAACATGGATGGGCTGCTCACCAACACGCATTAGCCAGCGTGGTGAGTTTATTGGCTTTTTACCTCTGAGTTAAGATCAAGAAACACCATGGTCTTTTTTCTCAGTGCCTGATAAGGCAGAATGAATGTTTGTGTAAATGATAAATATTTTTCCAATACATATATACAAGTATGACAGACAAAAATAATACATGGCCCTTATTCCCAGGAGGCTGTAAAGTCACCAACCAAGGCAGCGGTTGGTGGCCAAAGGTGGAGGGTGCTAAGAATCTCCTGATTGCGGACCCAGGCTGCCATTTGATGATGACTTTTTATTTAGGTACTTACAACTGCAGATCACTTTCAAGTGAAGGAAGATTGCAAGAATCAGAAGAAGAACTGTCTTATATTATATGGGACATTATTGGACTTTGTGAAGTTAGAAGAAAAGGTGAAGAAACAATTGATTTAAAAAGTGGACATATACTCTATTATAAAGGCACACATATTGGAAATACAAGTGGAGTAGAATTCATTATAAATAAAAAGTGGAAGAACAATATTGTGGACATTGATGGTGTATCAGACAGAGTGGCAAGATTAGTTATACAACTTAATAGCAGATACCAAATGCAGATAATTCAGGTTTATGCACCAACAAGTTCTCATAGTGATGAAGTAGTAGAAGATTTTTATATGGATGTACAAAAGGCTTTTGATCAGAGTAAACAACATTTTAAAATTGTTATGGGAGACTTTAATGCTAGAATTGGTAGACAAATGAAAGATGAAATTGCTGTAGGTAATTTTGGTTATAGTAATAGAAATGAGAGAGGACATAGACTTGTGGAGTTTGCAAAAAAAGAAAAACTTTATATTATGAATTCTTTTTGTGAGAAAAATATTAAAAGGAAATGGATATGGAAGCATCCAAATGAAGGTACAGCAGAATTGGATTATATTTTGACTAACAGAAAATACATATTTCAAGATTGTAATGTTCTTAATAAATTTAACACAGGAAGTGATCATCGATTAGTAAGGTGTAAGTTACGTGTTAATGTAAAACTAGAGAGACAAAAATTATTAAGAAAAACAATATGTACAGTTGATATTCCTAATCTTCAGAAATATTCTAACGAATTTAAATTAGAACTTACCAATAGGTTTCAAGTGCTAGGAGATTTTGAACATGATTCAGATTTGAATGAAATTAATATGAAAATAACTGATACACTTTTAAAAACTGCAACAAAGATAGCTGGTAGAAAAAAGCAGCAGTTGACTAATAAAATTTCTACTGAGACTAGAGAATTTATGAAGAAAAGAAGAAATATGAAGATATATAAAAATGATGTATTAAAAAGAATTGAATATCTCGAATTTTGTAAAATGGTATGGAAAAGAGTTGAAAATGATATAAGAAAGTATAACTGTGAAATAGCAAGGAAATCTGTAAAAGAAAATAAAAGTCTCAAGAATGTTAAACAACATTTTCATATTGGTAGGAAATTTATATCTGCAATTAGAAAAAAAGATGGAATTATTACTAAAAAGAGAGATGACATCAAGAAATTGGTAGAAGATTTTTATTAAGAATTATATAGTAATAAAGAACAAGTACCTCCTATATCTATTACATCTTCCAAATTGCCCAGAATTTCAATGAAGAAGTGAGACATGCAATTAACTGTATGAAGAAAGGAAAGGCTCCAAGAAATGATGGAATTATAATAGATATATTAAAAGAAGCAGGTGAAGTAATAGAAACAATTTTAGCAAAGTTATATACCAAATGTCTAAATGATAAAGATGTACCAGAAGATTGGAAGACTGCAGTAATAATATTAATATTTAAAAAAGGTGATAAAGAAGATATTAGAAATTACAGACCTATCAGCCTTTTATGAGTTTTATATAAAAATTTTAACAAGATAATTACAACTTGTCTACAGAGAACTTTGGATTTCCACCAACCAAGAGAACAAGCTGGATTTAAAAGTGGTTTTAGTACAATAGATCATATTCAGGTATTGAGATAAGTCATAGAAAGGACAAATGAATATGAGTTGTCATTACGTTTTGGATTTGTAGATTATGAAAAAACATTCGATTCTATACACATTTCTTCAGTGATTAAAGCATTGGATCATCAAGGTATAGATTCAGGATATTATCATATTTTAAAGAATATTTATAAAAATGCAACAGCAACAATTAGATTACATAATGATACTGGAAAAATCAACATTGAGAAAGGTGTAAGACAAGGTGACTCCATATCTCCAAAACTTTTTACAGCAGTGCTGCAAGAAGTATTTTATGGATTAAAATGGGAAACTAAAGGAGTGAAAGTAAATGGAGAGTATAGTTGTTTTTGCAAATAATGCTTCAGAGCTGCAGGAAATGTTGCAGGAGTTAGCAGATGAAAGTAGAAAAGTAGGACTAAAGATAAATGTTAAAAAGACTAAAGTAATGTTTAATCGATTTGCTCAAAATATGAAAATAAAGATTGATTATGAAGAATTAGAAGAAGTTAACAGTTACAAATACCTTGGTCAGATTATTAATACAGGTGGAAACATACTGGAGGAAATTAATCATAGAATTAAACTTGGTTGGAGTGCTTTTGGTAGAAATAACTTGATACTAAAAGGAAATATGCCTATGTGTTTGAAAAGGATGGTTTTTAACAAATGTGTTTTACCAGTTCTTACATATGAATCTGAGACTTGGACACTTAATAGAAGAGAAATACAGAGACTTCAGACCACTCAAAGGAGTATGGAGAGATGTATGTTGGTAGTAAACAGGTGTTACTGACCTTATTGAAAAAATTAAAAAATTGAAATGGATTTGGGCTGGACATATTGCTGGAAGAGATGATAATAGATGGACAATTGAAATTTTAAACTGGATTCCAAGAGATTGTAAAAGACCCAGAAAGAGACCACATGTGAGATGGATGGATAAAATAAAAAAATGTGCAGGGTTGTTGTGGAGAAGAGAAGCTAAAGATCGGAGAAGATGGATTAAACTTGGAGAGACCTCCATCCTGCAGTGGATTGATAATGGTTGATGATGATGATGATGATAGTGAACCACTTTCAAATCCAATCACAAGGTTGTCTGTTGATTTATATTTTATTGTGGATCATTTATAAGTGTAATGCTGGTGAACTTATAGTTAGTTCTGTGCTGATCTCTCATGCTCATTTCTTTTATATTTAGTTTTAAATTATGTTTATTTGGGAATGATGATGGTTTCCCATCTTCTCATGATTCAGCCCTAATGTGGTATACTGTTGCAAATGGGTATTCAATTGTGTGACAATTTTAACTTCACATTCTCTCTTATTAACCCATATTTTCTGTATAGTTACAATTGTTTCTTGACTTATGGGCCCCCTATTTTCAATACTGTTACTATATATATATAGTTTTTATTTTGCATATGGAAATGATTTGAAGAAAAGAAAAATTAAGGAGTCATATTTTATAAATAGTACAGATAATGTATTGAATAAACAGTGTAATTCTGTTAATATTCACAAACTATGGAAAGTAGATCATTCACATGTGAGCGTTATGGGCGTGAGAGTTTAATAATATTTAAATATTAACATATTGCTAAGGTGGCTATAGCAAAGGATATTAATCTTCAATTATATATAAGCATTTTTTAAAAATTTTGTAGTTTTATTCTAGTGGATATATATATATTCTAACCTATCAAATAAATGACGACTTCTATTCAAATAAATGAGCGAATTCAATAAAGAGAATTCGGAAAGCCTAATTCTATTAAAGAGAATTCGGACGCTTCCTTCTATGATTCGGGTATACGCTTCGTATAGAACGGGTAGCAAACCCTATCTTTCCCAATATAGCTGGACGTTAGGTTAGTTATAATAGTTCAGCTACAGCGATATGCAGTTCAGACAGAGATAGAATTAAAAAAAATTATCATTAATAAAATAAATTTAAAAGGAAAATTTAGAATAACTAACATTCTTTCTCTATCCAAAACACATTCTCTGAGCTGTAAGTACTTGCACTGTTCGACAATGGTGATGATGATTTCATGTCATTGTTAATATTACTGACTAAAATAAAACATTCATTAATTTGCCAATATGCTCTCAATATTTTATTATTATACAATTAGAAGTTTCAATCTCTGAAGCCATGCCACGCTTGTAATGTTGATCATAATTGATCAATTCTTAATGTAAGAGCACTTATAATAATGACACTAATCTCAGGGTTCTCTGTTATTTTTAAAGAAAAATGCTCGGCAGTATTGTGTTGTCGCATATGACTGACATTCTGGTCGGCTATAGGAAACATTTACCTTATTTAAATCCCAGGTGTCTTCATCCACATATCAACTATTATAATATTTAACGAGATGATAACCATATTCAATAACAACGCATAATTTTGAATAATAAAGCCCTTTTTAATCCAGAATCTCAGTCGGAATGATGAAAAGACAAGGGTGCTTTTGTGTCCTTCCCTCATCCATGACAACACAATAATTTAACTAAGATTTATTACTTAGACACTTCACTTAAATGTGTATGGAACAATGTGCAACCAAAACCTACTAGTTTGGGAATAAAGTGATTTTACACACACATAAAATAAAATGTTCTGGTCTGAAGTTTCAATTCCACAAATAATTCTTATTAAATTAAAATATACTGAAATATTCTGATCTGCTTACAGTTGTCTATCTGGTGTATTGAATTTAAGATTTCATAAATGATTTCGGACACAAGAAAGGTATTGCAAGTATTATGCCAATACACTTTTATTTAGCACATAAGAAAAATGACTCAAAACAACTTGTAACAAGACTATAATTTATTATTAAATTTTAACAAGATTATACTTTATGATTACAGTTTAACAAAACTATCCTTTATGATTAACATAATAAACAAACATATACAATTTATTCGATCCCATATGGATAAAACAAAATATAACTAACATTAATTCGTCGATACTTTTAGACTTGGATTCGAACTACTTCTTCATCTTCTTTTTACGTCTATGCAAATTGAATATAACAAATTAAATATTATTATTGATACATCAACTCATCCGTTTAGTGTATCTTATATGAACGGCTGCTTAACTTTATTAACTAACTATTTGTTTTAAAATAAAAATAATCTGATTCTAGGCAATACGTACAAACGATTTTTTTATTATCATATTTTTAATTAAATGATAGTTTTTTATTTAGATAACTTATTATAGTTTATGGGTTATTTATCAGAAGTTACACTTATTATTTTTAATATTTACCTTAATAATAACTGAAGTTGTTATACACATTGTATTCCTCAGTATAAGTTATATTGTGAGTGCTACTTAATCATTAACCCGAATTAAACCTAGTATTTGAACCCTCCATTGGCAAATAAAAATTTCTAAATCACGCAATTGTAAACTTACTCTCTCCATTGACTTACGTGTGGATTACCAGCACTATTCCGCCGCACAATCCAGACATTGATCATATATACTAGCACGCTATTTATACTAAATGGATCATGAGGAATGAACCTCCAATATACCCGTTATCTTGCCATAACTTTCTAAACAAAACACAATATTCAACACCTTCCATGGTGGAATTATCTCTATTTTCTCATGAGGAATATGGAATAACACTGAAGGTCTGTAGAATTAACTACTACATTAAAATAGTTTGGTGGGTCCTTGCCTCTTACTTGGGCATAATAGGAACACACACCCATTTATAATCCTCTCCTGGGATTTTAATTAATGAAATACACTAAATACGATATAAATTACTGATCGTCCTAACTCTGAGAAGCGATCACTTGGGTTATAAACATACCCGAATACTAGATTTATCTATTCCCCTCATGAAAATAAAGCTTTTGGGGAGATCATTTTCCATCCCACAAAATAAAGACATTACAATTATTACTTATGCGAACCTTAAGCATATACCAATGCTATATCGGGGCAAGACAAGCAAATACACTAATTACACTAAATTTATGTTCCGGGGTATATTTAGATCAACGTCTGTAATCAATGGATATCACAGAATTAACCATAATAATTTTTACCTTTGCCAAAGAAACATTCAACACGTACTTGGTAGTATAGTATCTTGAACTAAATTAAGTGAATGCGTTAATAAAGAATAATTGGGAATAAGTTCCGCAATTAACATAGCATAAATTTGTTTCAAACTTTAAATAAGTAATATCCTGTATAGCACTTCTCTTTAATTACTTCTGATAATTTTAACTAGATATTTACCTATTAAGTATCTAAATTTTTCTACTTTTACGCATCTAACATATAAATTTATACCCATAATTGCATATCATAAGTAAACATATTTTATAAAAAAAAATTTTTTTCATGTCAAATATAAATTTAACTTAGAATAATTACATGAAAACATACCTTTCTGATTACAAGGTCATTTAAATATTACTTGACTATACAGCCTTTCATTGTTGATATAAAAAAAATACACATAATTTTACAAATTAGTAAAAAAAAATCATTACTTAACAAGTGCTTATAATCTCACTGGAAAAATGTTTTTCCGTTGGGCAATTTATCTAGATGAAGAACTTGATCCGTTCGTAGTTCATGAAGCAAAATTTAAAATAAGAAACACATTTTATTATTTTATTTATATAAAAATTGCCTCCATTCTGGTGCAATTAATAAATTAGGCAAAGAAAACATAGCAGTGTTGGATGTTAACTCTTCCTTGAATTAACTGATATAATTTTTGGGATCCAAGAAAATAATACATATTTTAACATGACGAATATTTGCCGATTGACGATCACATATACAATTCTTTTCTTTTTTACTATTGGCAATACGTATCATTTTTAGCTAGCTGGCTTATGAATAAAATACTGCGCGAATTTTCCAAAATACTATTATTATAACGACTGCAGCTGACTTACGTGGATATAAAGTTTTAACGACTCCAGTTGATGTATAATATAACATATTATATTATAGTTATAATTAAGTCACTAATGTTTGTAGTTTTTATTCCTACTCTAGGAATTATAATTTTTCTTTAATAATGAATTCTCCGTAAAATGCACACATACAAATTTTCTGATATTTGCCTTGAGAAAATTTATATTTTCTTTTTAAAAAATATACAGGTGCATAAGTAAATATCCTTGATCATTAATATTATTTTTAGATAATTTTCAGTGAATAAAACATATTTTAATGTGGGGAGCTTACATTACTTTTCAAAGCAGACAATTTCTTTTAGAAAGAGCGCGAAATTTTATAGTTAACTTTCCTTGGCTTTTATAATATGTCTTTTAAATTATAAATTTTCTTTTATACCACGAAAAGATAATTAAATAAGGTAAAGTTAACAAATCATTGATTATTTCCTGGAAATTACTCATATTACTTATTTTAAATATAATGACATTTTCCGTGATTGCTGTAGTCAATACGGTCATTTTGAACTTTAGCATAAGATAGTACATTTTTGCGTATAAAAAGCTTTAAAATAGGTACATGGCCACAGAAAACAGAATATCTTATCAAATAGGATTAGCAACGCATGATATTATTAAAAATTTACTGGACTTATATTTATTTCTGCAATTAAAAAATAATAAAAAATTTGTTACCGAATTTCAGTACTGCTTCCTCCTTGTAAAACTAAAGTCAGACTAAACTTTCTTCAACTTTTTGGCGGTCTTCTTTTAGCGACCTCTTACAGAAAAATAATCATTTAATTATACATAAACAAAGGAAAGGAAAAAAAACTTATTACAATTATATTTTTCCGTATAATTTAAATGGATTACCAAGTAAATTGACAAATAATGAAAAATAAGATATATATTTAATCAATAATGTTTATTAGTGATGTATAATTCTGTATACATTATTATCTAAATTAATTTAAAAATTACCAGAAGTTATTGTGTTTTATGATAAGATACTCATCTACTCTCCCTCTACCCATCCAAAATCAATTACTGTTTATAATATGTGCTTTTATACTATATTAAATTGCTCTTATTGTTAATATTTTAATTAAATTATTCATGCTCTTCTTCAAAATGATATTGGATTACTAAATTTATTAGTTATTTGCTTAAAACACGTTAAAGTGAGTAAATAGCATATTTTATTAATCACTTAATATTATTATTATTTTACTTTTTTATTTCCTAGAAAAGGATAGCATTGTTTTCCTGTGGAAATAATGCTAAATAAACCAAGTGTCAATAACACTAGGTTACAATATATATATATATATATATATATATATATATATATATATATATATATATATATATATATATATATATATATATATATATA